>CABFVZ010000647.1:74039-92069 GCA_902151445.1 Timema monikensis
AGTTATTGTAACGGTTTCCTTATTGGTTTTTAACCCTCAATGAGGCGAGCAAATTGTAGGGTATGCATCAAACATCTCACTAACCCCCTCGCACCCCCTTTTTGGAAAGTGACGAACCGGAACTAACCCCCCCTCAGGGGGATGATGGTTGTTTCAGTTTTAGTGCAACATTGGAGTATCATGTTGGGGGCTATATACTCCCACAAGTAGGCCCAAGTTTCTGCTTTAGGGCTTCTGGGAACGTTTGGCATTATTATTTATTATTATTACTACTAACTACCCTCCAGGGCCAGAAAGGACTATTAACGATTCAAATTTGTAATATAATCCAAGTAAATTGAGTAAAATGTATTTATGTTTAAATTGTTGGTATCAGGGGAGGAGGGGGCAGAGGGAGTAAAGATGATTAATTTTTGCAGTTTTTATAGAAACATATATTGCAGCTAAAATAAATCAAATACTGTATCAAAAGATACGTTCAGTTTAGTTATCTACATATGGCAGTCTCAGTACTTGAATATTTGTCATGATTAATTATTTTAATTGAGATAAATAAAATACCCGTTAAAACTCCGAGATGTCGAGGTTAAGATGTGTAGAAAATGTAACTAATGTAAGTTAAAACCTTTGATTTTGGTTATAAAAGGCCACATTTCCTTCCGTCCCACAAATATGGACCAACGGGGGGTGGAGTGGGGGCTGTTAGGAAATACAAACATTTTGCGGCCAATATTAATAATATTTTAGTATATTATTATTGTTATTTTATACTGTTGATAAAATATTTCAAAAGTTACATCTGCGGATTACATGACTTGACGTATGAATAAGTGAAAGTAGATCTAGTATGTTTTGACTGTGTTATGACTTGGGCCTGACTCGTGGGTAGTAAGACTGCTCTTAGCCCCATTTCGCCCCCATACACCCCTGGTTAAGGATATGATGCGGTTAATTTCCCGAGGGTGGGTCAGCAGGTCTTCAAAAACTGATCACTTTACTTTGTTGAGGGGGTTGTTTTTAGAGGACCGAGGGAGGAAGACAGAATGTGTGGGAAATTGGAGGGGGAGGGGTGTTTTTTAAGAACCCCGTTCAAACTCCCTGGGGTGTGTTGGTCCAAATAAAACACTATGATTTAAACAGCTTTTAGGAACGATTTACATACAGCTCGACCTAATATGGGAAATATTTCTCGAGTCTGACGGACGATTTAAAGGACTCTCGGCTTGTCACGTGACAGGGAGAAGTAGGATTAGGAATTAAGATGTCTGGGAGGGAGTACATGAGAGATTAGAGGAAGTAAGAGTGAGATGGTATGATCATGTAATGAGGATGTTGGAGTACATGAGATAGTAGAGGAAGCAAGACTGAGATGGTATGGTCATGTAATGAGGATGTTGGAGTACAATGGAGTACATGAGATAGTAGAGGAAGCAAGAGTGAGATGGTATGGACATGTAATGAGGATGTTGGAGTACATGAGATAGTAGAGGAAGTAAGAGTGAGATGGTATGATCATGTAATGAGGATGTTGGAGTACATGAGATAGTAGAGGAAGCAAGAGTGAGATGGTATGGTCATGTAATGAGGATGTTGGAGTTGGCGAGCTCGCGAATGTAGGTACACTTCCTTTAAACTCAACCTTCCTAATCCCTAACATATTAATGTAATTACTACATGAGCGTATAACCGAACAGGTAGTAAGATTCTTTGAAAAAAATAAAAGTATCGTACCCGCATCGGTGGGCACGCGGACTAATTGTCAGGCTCATCAAGTTTGGGGGGTGGGAAGGTAGGGGTTCAAATCCCGGTCGGATATATGAAACTTAGAGGACATTCTCAAATTATAATTCCGGTAGGAGGAACTTTTAGAAAATACGAACATATTTTATAGTTATTTACAGTATATATCACATGACTTGACGTATGGACACGTGAAAGTTGGTCAGATAAGGTTCCTCGCATAGAAACTGGACTGTAATTATTTATGTCCAGCCACCTCAGCTGTGCTCAAGATCGTTGATTATATGGACCTCAGAGAGACTCTGTCCGATTCCCGGTCTGCTATAAATCTTTGAGGGACGGGTAGTAATACTCGGAGCTCACGATAAACCTTTTCTGACGTGTTTTGTTTAAATTAGTAGATTTAACTTCATCACGCGCCGAGTATTACTACCCGTCCGGGATTCGAAACCTGGTCTTCTCGTATCAGGCAAACAAGACAAGATGAGACTGACGACTCTATCCGTATGCACACCAGTGTGGATGAACACCATAGGTGTGAACACTTCATTTAGATTGATGAGAAGGGTATTTAAGAAGAAATGTAATCGCATTAGTGCACAATTAAACTAAGTACCCTTATATTAATTTAGTTTGGAAAAATAAACATACATTTTTATTTATTATGTAAAATAGTCCCCAAATACCAATTTTGTACAGAATCGTTAGAGATAATGTTGAAAAATTTCAAAATGTCCAAAAATTAGTTATATGTAAACTATGATAAACTTATTTTAAATGACAACAATGTATATTGAAATGTGAATGATAACATTACATGAGTGTGTGTTTACATTTCCGACCTGTTCAGGCCCTGCTCCGCGAGGGTGTGGTCCTAGTCGGACGGTCGGATCGTGACCCTCATGTCCGTGAGGTGAGGTAGTGCCGGCTGTTTGGAAACCGATACTAGTTTTCTCTCCTTTCTAAACGGGCGTACGTCGCAAAGTTTTACCGCTTGCTCTAGCGAGGGTGTGAAGGCCACTTTTTAAATGTGAACATGCGCAACAATGTACATGTAGAACATAAATAGTTTTTGTTTTCAAATAACACTCTTTTTAATTTTTTAATTATTCATCATGTGTATTTAGGTAGAGAGGTTCAGATAAAATGTTGACATGTGTGTTTACGTTATAGATATCATTTAATGAGTAGTTTGTACTAAAATAATGTTTAGTGGCTGTTATAAAAATACTTATATGTTGGATTATACCTTATTTAGTAAGATACAGGCCCACATTTAACGGGAAGTGACGGGGTTCACGAACTGTTCCAATTAAAAAAAAAAATCACATTTTTGACTCTATAGATTGCAGTCATGGTAAGATATTTAAAAATATATTCAAAACTTACTATATCGAGTTTTATTTACTTTTGACCAAATATTACTCGCTAACTAATGACACATGCGACAAACAAACAAACGCAGCGAATCTAATTTATTGTTATGACACCATTTCCTTATTTAACTAATATACTTATCATTGATCTCACGGTTAATTTTGTGAATAAAATATTATAATGTCGAAACGTTGAAAATATATATATTTTTAATTTTGTGGCTCCAACATTATTTGATGCCCCCTGGTCTAAATCCGCCGCTGTAGCTGCATTATACCCCTTTCGTGAATTGGCCCAGTTCATGACTCGGGCAATTTCTACCTTTTCCGTAGATTAGCCAGCCTTTCTTCCTGGCCATGAACTGGCCGGGTTTTGGCCCGGTCCGTGAAATGAAAGAGTAAAGAACAGGTTTGCTCTTGAAGTTCACTCTTAGTAGGTTTTTTAATACTGGAAGTTTAGGTTAGGTTATGTTAGGTTAATATATTTTTTTAAATCATCCAAGCGTGTATTAGATACAATGGTACAATAAGTTCCAGTTCATGAAATGGGCGATCGTTAATTCAATTTGTACCCAGAAAGACTGGGTTCGTTTCCTGAAAGTATGTATTGGGGTGATTATATAGATCCAGACTGTGTGGATTTAAAATCCACTCTTTCCATTTTGTCCCTTTAAAGGAGATAATTTAAAACAGTTTTGACAAAGATACGGAGGGAGTTAGTTCTCTCCACTTTATGTTGAGACTTTATCTCAGTCGAACACAACCGGAAATGATGTGAACATAATATTTGTTGTGTTCTTTAAAGGACCCCCTTGCACAATGTTGCCAACTGTCCGGATTGGAACATATCACAGCAGGGTCTGCACTAGATATACATAATTGGCAATCATGGTGCCAATAAAACTACCGGTCTCAGATACAGGTTAACAGCCCTGGGTGCAAGAACCAGCTAGTATACCAGACACCACACCTAATAGTAACCTGTTGTGCAGTGGTGGCTTGAGACCTGCTAAGTAGGGGGCAGCCGGTACCTACAGACTATTACATAAATACATCAAATAGTGGGTGGGGGGGACGAGAAAAGACAGACTAAAACATATTTTTACTATCCTTTTGATAATAACCAAAATTACAAACTAACGAATAATTACAATTAAAGATGAAAATGTTTCGGTAAAATCTGCAGATGATTAAATCTCAGGGGAAGGGGGTGTATTTGCTAAGGATTTTATTACAATATTCAAATATTAACATGTATAGTAGTAACACACTCATCCACCAAGCGCTCTTATTTCTTTATTGGAATTCATTTAATAACCGGGATTTTTCTCACACACAAAAAAAAATTGAAAATGTTATAACACGGAAAATTTACGTTTCGTTATATTTAAAAGGAAAAACAGAAAATGTTCCGTCTCACGTCTTAGTCGCAAAGACTGGGAGAGGTCCCTATTATTGTTTTCCACTCTCACTTTACGCAAATACGGCTACATTTGGACGAGCGTCTATAGGAAGTGTGCAGAGAGGTGGGGGAAACTCCTCTCCGCCACTAGTAATCCATTGTATCGCGAGCCTAACGCCTTATGCCAGTGCTTACAGAGCTGGTTATTCCACCACGACTCGAGAACTAGTTTGGCTTTACGACACTCGGGCATGCGAGGCTGTATTGTTACTACCAGTGGTAGTACAACCCGCTGAACACCCACTCTCCAAGGGACCTGTCGCACACAAACTACTAGGCACTAAATATTGACAAGACATTTAGTAGTACACGAGTTTGGAATGAACACAAAACTATTTTCTATGACTCTATACACATATAGACGTGTAAACATAGTTTAAAAGTTTACTTTTCCCTCTGAAAAGTCCTAAAATCCACTTGTCTGTTAAATACTCGAGAAAAGACAACTGCTATAGGAGCATAGAATGGATCTTTGTCAATAGAGTGATGCCATATAATACAACACACATTAACGTTTGTATTTCCCTCCTCCCCTGCTTGTTCTCCTACTGCCGGACAGCTCCACCCATTGGTCTCGGGCGTTTATGAGTCTGATAGAATATTCTAGCACTTTAAGGCAAACGAACGGTCCGATGCCTTCATTGATATCGTATTAATAGCCTCGGAACTCACATCGGTGGTCGCGCGGTCTAGTACGCCATTATCATGTGTTTCCTTATCCACCAGTCTTACTACCCGCCCAGGCTACAAGCATATACGATAATTATTCTAACGTGGTAGGGATGGGGAAGAAACCATTTTATAGGTAGTCTACCCGCATTTGCGTGGAAGGAGAGTGGGAAACCATTTATAGAGAAAAACACCCTCAATAGATCCGACCAGGATTCTAACCCAGACCAGTCTAACGCGAGAGTGACGCCTCAAACTATTTGGCCACCAAAGCGGGTCACACTCGTGGCGGTAACGGGAAGATCTGGGTTCTAATCCTTGTAGGGTCTACTGAGGGGTTAGAGGGTAATCCAATATTGTTTCTCATGCTCTCTCTACAAAAATGTGGGTACTTTTACTCTAAAATGATATCTTCCTCATCCCTAATTGTTAAAAATGTATGCGAATAGTCCTAAGAGAGAAAACAGAACTTAACACACAACACTATCGCCTAGGGGTGTAATATTTTGAGTTTCCTTTCGTTGGTTGGTAAATTAATGACCTGGGAGATTGTCGATGTGTTTATCATAGAATTGTTTAAATGAAGTCGTTAAGCTCCCGTCTCACATTCACGCTCGAACTAGAAATATCTTCTGCAGTCTTCACTCGACAGCGAGGAGATTGGAATGGAATAGTTTGTTTTTTAAACAGACTACAGTCAAACCACCACGATGTGACGTCTGGTTCAAGCTGTATTACCTACCTAAGTTAGGTGCTATCAAGGGTGAGACGGGCTCTTAATATCTAGCGCATTGCGACTAAAGCGTACAAACATTATTTAAGAAGTATCATATTAGTGTTCTTAAAATATTCTTGTTGATAAAACGACAATGATTTGTTTTAATTATTGTATTCCGATATTTGACGTTTTATATTATCCATTACTACCCGCTTGGAATGGGCTAAGGCGCTACTCTCGCAATAGTCTGCATGGGGAGATCTGGGGTTCGAGTCCCGGCTGGAGGCACCGAGGGTGGCTTTTCCTAAAAACTTTCCCACTCTTCCTCCAAGAAAGTACTAGTGCATTTCTTCTGTATTTTACCGGGTTCATCCCTACACAATGAGTATGATTACTATTTATTATATTATGCGTATAGCTCATATGGGTAGAGTTGTGTATAACTTAGTCCTGGGTTCGGCAACCGGTTGATCGTGTCAGAACTCGTAGATCAAGTAGTTTAAAATAATATTTGAGTGTTATCAAAATACTATTAGACCTTTAAATAGTTAAATAGGCCTATACGCCTCGGTGGCGTAGTTAGCTAACGCGCTAATTTCGTGCTGAACTATACTGCCGAGTACGGTGAGATCGAGGTTCGAATTTCGGTCAGGTGAATGGGGGTGGTTTTCCCTAAATGATTTTACACTTTACCTCCACGAAAATTCGGGTTCACTTTCTCTAAATTCAACCTACCCAACTCTTTAATTCCTTAGCGTCATTAGTACTTAAAGTATAACCCGAATGGGTGGTAAGACGCGGTGCTAAATAATAAATAAAATAGGCCTGTAAACAAATCTATATATTTTCTATTGTAGATTTGTTCTTATCAAGTTTGAGACCTAAATATTCGAGGGAAGATTAAATTTAAATAATATAATATTTTATAAAGAGTTGAGAAAAGATGTTAGAACCACACAAAGATCGCCGACCCTGTCAGAGTTTCGTGTGTTTAGCGTGCATGTTTGTGGCTAGCTGAGGTATCGTTTTATCCGTGGCTTTTGCTGCTAGATGTTATCATCCGGCCCAGATGCTTATCACAATCAATGTCACTATAATATGTGAAGGATGCACGAATACTTGCGAATACTAGCACAGGATGTTCACTGGTGAGGTTTACCCTTACCTCGCTTTGGTCCGTTATGGTTAGATTATTAGATAGGACCATAGTGTAATCAGTCAAGGTAAGACTGCTACCTTGCTTGGTTCCACTATGGTGTAGTTTATAAGATAGGGTCATGGTGTAATCAATCAAGGTAATACTGCTACCTTGCTTGGTTCCACTATGGTGTAGTTTATAAGATAGGACCATAGTGTAATCAGTCAAGGCCAGGGCAAACTGAGTATGTACATACACATTTTTAAACGATCGCTTTCTATGCAAGAATTAGTAACGTCTAAAACTTATTGTCGAAGGGATTAAGAAGGCTATCTGAACGAGATGCACCCGCATTAGTCTAGCCAGAAAACGGGAACGCGCCTCCCCAGATGAGATTATAACCTTGACCTACGCGCAATTCAGTTGTTTTCGAACTTGATGTCAACAAGGAAAGGTAAACAAGCATCACAATAATGCATCTTAATTATGTGGTGGTTATACAAACATTAAATAGTTTCAATAATTCAAGGTCATCCTTTTTAATGCATTGAAATACTGGTAGCATTAGAAATTAATTTTAAATTTGAATTGTTATTAATATTTTCACAACTAAAGTAGTTGTGACTATAGATATATACCCATAGATAAAACTTAGTGTTTGACATACTCTTGGCTTAAGAAAAACAATATTTAGTATTTTATCCATGCCATATATTTTAATCCTAAGTTTCAAATGGTGTTGGTAATGTTTTAACGCCCTGTATATATTAATTTTATGTTGTTATTGATAATTTTGAACGTACTATACCTTCCAAGCGTAGGTAGATATGTGGTCTATACGCGGTTGGGGAATGCCCACATTGCTGTTATTCTAGTTAATGAAATACCTTTTATTGCTAAGTGTCACGCCAACGACAGGAAACCATTGTCAGTTGTTTCAAACATCCATTTGCACAAAACAAGCATGGTAATTAATTAACCGGAAAGTTAATATTAATTAGATTCAATATTCTTGTTCTAAAATAAAATGTATCTACATGACTCAGCTTTATATATATATATATATAAATGATTCTCTTTGTGAAAGTAAATACATAATATTAATCCACATCTTATGCATGTATATATATATAAATTAGCATATATTATATGTCTATACATATAATTGACTCTTGAAATTTAGGTCTTGCAATTTTTTTTTTAAATTTTGCGTATTGTATATATTTTTCGAAAAAAAAAAATATATATAGTTGAAACTTTTCGACTGTTCCATCTTGGGGATGAAAATGCATACATTTTAAAATCCATGTAACCAAAATTACAGTTTTTCCTCTTTTAAAAAAATGTTTGCATCACAAGGGCTTAGTGCTGTGGTTACATTCTTTACGCAGTTCCTTTTGTCGGTATAGTGTACTGACAGAGTGGCCGAGGTCTAAACACGTCCGCCATTTTTGGTCTTGATTTTTCCAGGTTTACGACTGGAGTGAAAGGGAAACACAATTTCACTTTAGTTAAAATTAGTTTAAAAAATAAATTAATTGGACCTTATAAAATGCATTTTATTGTTACAATTCATTTAACACATGCTCATAATTTACTCTAAATTATATTTCATTTTGAATAGTAGCATGACCTCAACGTGGGATAGAAGAAACGCGAGTTCAAATAAAATAAAATTTTGCTTTGGTGGTTACGTTTAGTTTAATTCTCTGCACTCTGTAATATCAAAAGTTCTTCAATATCAGACATGAGAATTGCGGAATCTGACCAGGAGGCTTTGTCTCGATTTAAAAAGTTTCTCATAAAATGCCACTAAACTCATTACAAATATTCGAGAACTGTGGAAACTAATATGTGTATAGAATAAAACTAAATGTATATACTTAAGAAATATTTTATATGTTTTAACCTTTTTTTTCTTTTTTTTTTGCTAGAAAAACTGCGATATTACTGAGCCTAGCTCGCGTCTGCTTCCCCCTCACATTAAGCCGCCATGTTTGGTCCAAGCAATGTCATTGTATGACGAGGTCATGTCGAGTGCGTTTCCCTGATATATACAGTCTAGCCTTAGCAATAACAAGGATGGAGTCGTTGCCCCTTGCCCGCCCAGGGCTGAAGTGTCCGTACATTTCCATTGTTGTGATTGTGACGTTGTGTGTGTCTGTACAGAGGGTCGAGAGTGCGTCAACTGCGGCGCCACGTCCACCCCTCTCTGGCGTCGGGACGGCACCGGCCACTACCTGTGCAACGCCTGCGGGTTGTACTACAAGATGAACGGACAAAACAGACCGCTCATCAAACCTAAGAGGAGGCTGGTGAGTTGCGCAGTACTTGTTACAATCCCTCTTAGCTGCGCAGTACTTGTTACAGTCACTCTCAGCTGCTCAGTACTTGTTACAATCTCTTTTAGCTGCTCAGTACTGGTTACAGTCACTCTTAGCTGCGCAGTACTTGTTACAGTCACTTTTAGCTGCGCAGTACTTGTTACAATCACTCTTAGCTGCTCAGTACTAGTTACAATAACTCTCAGCTGCTCAGTACTTGTTACAATAACTCTCAGCTGCTCAGCACTTGTTACAATCCCTCTTAGCTGCTCAGTACTTGTTACAATAACTCTCAGATGCTCAGTACTTGTTACAATCACTCTTAGCTGCTCAGTACTTGTTACAATCACTCTTAGCTGCTCAGTACTTGCTACAATCACTCTCAGCTGCTCAGTACTTGATACAATCACAGATTGTTTGTTTGCTACCCAAGGAGAGGATTTATCAAAATGTTGCCCTCAGCAGTATTAATGTCTCACAACATTTGATTGAAAAATGCATGTTGTGATGTAGGCCTAAATGACTGTTACCTAAAATTTAAAAAAGGCTCCAATCCTCTAATTGTACTTATTTAGTTTTAGACCACTAAGGGGTTGACACAGTGTACTTAGTTTAAATAAGTAATATTATTAGTTTATACTTATATTGAAATATTGTCAAAATGAACGAATATATTGCACATTTATTTTTAGTCATAAGTATATGGTTTTCTAAATAAACAAATAAAAAATATAAATTCATTAAAACTAAAAAAATGTAGGCCATGACTTAGTGTGCCATTTGTCCCAACAACTATATTTGCTTTTAGAATTGATCCTTCAACTAAAACTTCTCGATGCCCTAATCTTTAAGAATCGCTACAACTAGACCCAAGACCGGTGGCGCTACAAAGGAGTGACTCACCCCTAATTGTACCACAGAAAACATTTGGTGCCTTGTGTTATTTATTGCCTTTTTTTTCAATAATAAGCGAATTTTTAGTTTTTGTAAACACATTTATTAAAACAAAAGGGGTAAATTTTTTTTTACATATTATGCCCAGTAACAATCACATTATGATTCTCCCATCACAGGTAAAATCGCACGTGACAAAACCAACCCCGAATATACCCGACTGGTTTTCTAACACCAATATCGCCGTTGATGGCAACCAAATTCAATGTGAGACTAACGCCTCAATCAGCTAAATCACCGCTGTCGATGAAACACATTCTAAAACATAACTTTACCTATGGCAGCAATATCAATTCCTGTATTCCGGGAAATATGTAATATTAAACTATTTCAGGTCCCTCTGCTTGGATTCAAACTCGGGGCCCACTAAACCAGAGAGACACGTGGCGTGTCACTCACTTTACAGGGGTAGATGAGATGAGAGATCAGTGCCATTGACCGCACGCCGGTTTTGTGGCCATAAGTACTTGCAACACACTTTACGTATGAACACGTGAAAGTAGACCTAGTTACTTTTCTAGCCGCCAGATAGGCCTATGGTCGAGCGTATCCATCAATAACAATCTGAACTGTTTGGGAAAGTGTTGTTTTATCCGCGGGGGATGAAGGTCGCAATGATACAACAACTTGTCAAGGAGTTCTCCCCCGGCTTCATAAACCTCCGTGAGCAAGACTAGGTACGGTCCCTTCATATCGTAGTGGGCCTGCTTTCATCACCGCGTCTTACCACCCTCACGTGTACTAATTACTATACTATTCTAGGGATGAGGAAGTGTACCCGAATTCGCTTGGAGGTAGAGTCGAAAACCACCCTCATTACATCCAATTGGGATTCAAACCTCGACCTCCCCTTCATCATCACTCTAGCTTATTGTGAGTCTGACGTCTTATACTACGGGGTTGATGAGGTGGATAGCTTAGAGGAAATGCGCCAGCATTATACCCGGAAATAGGATTCCAAAGGTAGAGGAACAGTATGTTAATCAGCTCGCCTGGGGTTCGAATACCGGCCTCACGGTTCTTCTACTCGTGTTTTTCCTCACTCTCTACAAGCTAATACTTTTATATCCTGAAAATTGAAAAATGACACCTGGACACGGGAATCGAACCCGGGACCTTCGGCTTAGTACGCCAATACTCTTACCACTGAGCTGCCTTAAAATATGAGTGAAGAATGACCATGGGCACGGGACGAATCCTGGATAGCTCAGTGGTAAGAGTATTGGCGTACTAAGCCGAAGGTCCCGGGTTCGATTCCCGTGTCCAGGTAGTCATTTTTCAATTTTCAGGTTATGATATCTAAGAGGTGCTATCCTCACTAAAATGCATAGATGATAGCTTCGGCTATCTGATTCACTAATACTTTTAGCCTATACTCCCTCCATACTCGCATGTGTAGACAAAAAGGAGAGTAAATTTGTCAAAATAAATTCTTAATTTAGTGTCAAATACTATCCGCATTGGTGGCCGCGTGGACTAGATGTGAGACTCACCTAGTCTGGTTTGATGGTGACGAGAGGACATATCTAATGAGGGTAGTTCTCAGGTGTACTCGCTCTGACATGAAGCAACGTCCATTTTGTGTGTTACTTACCAGTTACTGGCTCATTACTGTGCATCTCATAGCCTTCTTTGCGGTTTAGTTTCTTAACGCAGCTACAGTTCAATATTCATATAAAGGGCCTTTTAGGAAATATAAACACACTTTCTTGATATCAGCATTGATAACATTTTACTATTATCATTGTTATTATATAGGTATTGATAATACCTATCAATAGTGACAGATGATCATATTACTTGACGTATGAATACGTTAAAGCAGGTCTAGTAACTTTTAATAGCTTTTTACTAACTATAAAATCAAATAGGCCCAGCTGCAAAAATTATAACCAATAATTTAACTAATAGTTAAACTTGTTATTGCACATAAATTAACATGTAAAATATTTATTTTAAAAAAAATTACTAAGTGTTACTTTTTATTTAAAAAAACGGATCAATTAAATAATTAATAGTTAATTAGAACTAAACAAAACAATTAAAATAATTTATATTACTTATAAAAGTAAATTTAATTATTAAATAAATTTGTCCAATGAAAATTGGATTGTACAAACTAAGTGAACACTTTCTCTAGAACCAAAAGACGGGAATCCCCTCACTTCCCGTGACAAAGTGTAATTTTAATTAATACCGATATTTCTTGTGCAGTGACGGGAAAAGTCAAAGTCAAATATCGATTTTGTCCACTGGAAATTGTCGCCATCTTTCTTTATGCTGTCCGGTTACCAAATGTCGACCTTGAAGCAGGTTATTAAAAAAACTAAGATCTGCTGCTGCTGCTTTTGGTTTATCTACCAGTTTGGTTGGTTAACCATTTATAAAAGACACAAATTTATAGTTACGTTAACAATTCTCTTTCATCACACTTGTGTATATTATATTTTCTTTTTGTCGAAACGGGTTCGTCCTGCTTCTGGTTTTATTTGGAAACCAGTTATTAAAAGATAAATTTGGAATTGTTTATAATATGTTAAATATTGTTTTGCTTGTCCTTGAATATTTATCTATATAATGTTTGATCTTGAAATGATTAGGGTGTTGCGAACTGAACAAACCCCCTGGACACATGTCTCAGAGTTTGGCTGACACGGATGGAAAGATATTGGGCGTATGCACGCAATATGTCGCTCAGATAAACAGTGTGAGGAATAAGACATAACAACTAAACTGTCTATTGCAAGGTACGATTGTATTCCAAGCTTTTCAGCAGAAGAGAGCGCGAGTATTTTTAGTTTTTATAGAATTGTATTTTTTTGGTCAAAATAAATCAAATATTTCTCGAGTAGCAACATAGAGTATATTATTATTATTATTATTAGCACCGCGTCTTACTACCCGTTCGGGTTATACGCACTTACACTAATGTGTAATAGTAGGGTGATTGTGAGATGAAATGAAGGACCTACAGTTTAACGTGGAATCCGAACCACGGTGGCGACCTACATAGAGTATATAGTTTTCTACACGTGCTAATATCAACAGATCTTGAATATCTGTCAAGGGTGTCCTAGAGTTTTGTCAAAACTTCTTCTCATTATTTAAAAAGTTTTGACAAAACTCCAGGACATCCTTGACAGATATTAAAGATCTGTTGATATTAGCATGTGCAGAAAACTATACTCTATGTTGCTACTCAAGAAATATTTGATTTAGTTCGACTTTATTTTTACAATTTTTATAGAATTTAATTTCGCTCCCTTCGGCCGCGCCTTAATATTGATGCGTTTTTTTAAAGTTTAAAGGGTGTCCAGGATAAGCTGGTATTTTGGGTAAACGGGTTTCTATTGCGAGTCTATATTAAAAGGCTTGATATGTGTACATACATGCTACCACTAACATGTGTTCTTGACACACTATAAATCATTTAAGACAATCTAAATAATTTTATAAAATCTCTTTCTTGTTTTGCGTAATTTATTTGAGGTATTTAGCGTGAACTTTCTGAACCGACTGATTATATCAACATACGAGAATTTCTATGAGCGAGGGTGAAAAGTCCTACCAATTTTTCCGGTAAAGGTATTTTCACAAACCTTCCAGGGTTCTTTAATATACCACAATCAACATAGGACCAACGGCTTTACTTCCCCTCCGAAGGAAGTTGTGCTACAGATTTTTAGCGCTCAAGAAATCTCTGTCGACCCCGGCTGGGTTTGAACCCACGAACATTGGGCCCTGAGGTGAGCCCTTTACCACAAGAGCACCGAGTTCGACTTGTTTCGTGTCAATGTTTTAATTTTTGTCTGATTAGTAGAGCTAGCTGTGGTATATTTCATTAAAAAATAGAAAACATAATTTACAATTATTTTAGCTCGGTCGGTAGCGTGTCTGCTGCGCTAAAGGTCACTGGGATCGATTCCCGGCTTCTCTTAAAAATGTATAATTTGTAACATGTGGCTTCCCCCCGTTCACAGCGATGAATTAACGGCCGGGGGACCGGGTGTTGTGTCTGTTCTATATTTATGATATAATCAGTCGGTTAACGCGAGGGCTCTATTGCTCACGGGAAGCGAGTGTTCTTCCTCTCAGTTATTTATGTAATAATAGAGCAATATTACACAGTAGTACTCGTATGTAGGGGGCGTGTCCTAGTAAATATGTCAAAACCTCCATCAAGCGTCCGCCACTAACTTCTCAAGGGAATATGGATTTTCCCACCCCCTGATGTAGGCAATCCGGGGGACTTGGCAAAGTGGAGGGATATTTTCTTTGAGAGAGGTGGTAGCACTGGGTTATTGGCATTTTATTAAATAATGTTTTATCGCAATATCATGTGTCTTATTGTGATTTTAAACCAATTATTTTTAACTTTTTTAGTACCACGTCTTACTACCCGTCCTGGTTGTACGTTTATGTAGAAATTACTCTAATGGGTTAGGGATCGGGAGGGTTATATTAAGGTGCGGCCGAAGGGAGCGCGAGTAATTTTACAATTTTTATAGAATTTAATTTTGTTGGCCAAAACAAATCAAATATTTCTCCAGTAGCAACATATAGTTTAGTTTTCTGCACATGCTAATATCAACAGATCTTGGAATTCGCCTCTGCGGCGTAGTGAGCTAACGCGCTAGTCATGTTGAGCTAGACTGCTGAGGACGGGGAGATCGAGGTTCGAATCTCGGTCGGGTGAACTGGGAATGGTTTTTCCTAAATGGTTTTCCACTCTCTCCACGCAAATGGGGGCTCACTTCCGCTAATTCAACCTTCCCAATTCCTAAATCCATTAACGTAATTAGTACTTAAAGCGTATAACCCGAACGGGTAGTAAGACGCGGTGCTAAATATTATTATTATTAACAACTCTTGAATATCTGTCAAGGGTGTCCTGGAGTTTTGTCAAAACTTTTTAAATACTCCGCGCTCCCTTCGGCCGCACCTTAAAGTAAGTGCACCATAATTTACGTGGAGGAAGAGTGGAAAACCACTTGGGGAAAAGCAACCCCGGTACACCCGACCGAGATTCGAACCTCGATCTCCCCGTCTTCGGCAGTCGTCTACTGGCGAGAGTAGCGCGTCAGACCACGTGGACACCGAAATGGGTCTCTTACTTTGTGATAACTTTCAAACGGCATTCATTAGAAAATGGCTCATTTGACTTTTCACTGAACAACCATTTGCATAACAAGATTTAAAAAACCGCGACCAAAATTAATAAAAACGCCGCGAATCTGCATATGAAACCAGTTTTTTTTAACCACATGAATTTACGAATAGGACGAACCATAATTTTAGGGAGAATTCAACAACCACAACAGATTTACACCAGTCCTGGCTGTCAACACTCGCGTACTATCATTTCACGAGCAAAAAGGGGGAATTAAAATGATGCGAACTTGTCTCGTAAATCCATCCCCCCCCCCTATGTAATTATTATAGCGGACTAAAGTAAACAAATAATTTTCGGGTGTTTTATTTAGTGTGGCCGGGCCCAATGAATTGCTCTGACAAAAATACAACAGAACCTGTCCAGTGATAACTCAGGGGGAGTAGCTGAGGTCTAATGTCCCCTTATGATGACACAGGGGGAGTAGTTGAGGTCTAATGTCCCCTTATGATGACACAGGGGGAGTAACTGAGGTCTAATGTCCCCTTATGATGACACAGGCGGAGTAGCTGAGGTCTAATGTCCCCTTATGATGACTCAGGGGGAGTAGCTGAGGTCTAATGTCCCCTTATGATGACACAGGGGGAGTAAGCTGAGGTCTAATGTCCCCTTATGATGACACAGGGGGAGTAGTTGAGGTCTAATGTCTCCTTATTATGACTCAGGGGGAGTAGCTGAGGTATAATGTCCCCTCAGTGGCGGTGCTAATCATACACTCCTGGTGAGGGACCTTAAACTAGGATTCGAACTGGAATTAGAACCGATAGCCCAAATTAAGTTATTCTTAAGGAACCGGAATTGATATACTTGCTCTGTTTATACGCACTTACGCTAATGTGTAATGGTAGGGTGATTGTGAGATGAAATGGAGGATCTACAGTTTAACATGGAATCCGAACCACGGTGAAGGCCTGGCATTCCACACATTCACAAGTTGTTATTAATACACGTCTTGTCAGAGGTGAAGGAAGGGTTTGGTAATCAGATAAAGCTGTGCCGGGATCGAGGATTGAACCCCGGACTCCCAGTACATAAGTAAGTTAACCAAACTAAATTGTTTTATATGAATTTGAATAAATGTATCGTCAAATGTTATTGTCTTCCTTGGTGAGTCGTGCTAACCGCTATCCTGAATTATGAGTTTTATTACCGGTGACGGGAATATCGGGAGTCGAATCCCGGTCGGTTCTCCCCTAAACTATTTCCTACTCCTCGAAAGTGTGGGTACATTTCCTCTCAAGTTCTGCCTTATCCGATCTGACAGAAAAGCTGCTTCCTATTAAAATTGAACTGCGGGTTGGACTACTCTCCTTTTAACTTCTACTGAAGCTAAGTATAATGCGATATATGTCTGTCTGTCTGTCACCACCCTCACCATCCTCACCATCCCTCCACCTTGAAGTGGGGATGTAGGGACCGATAGAAAAGGTAGGAAGTGTTTTTGCATTTTTTTATGGCAAAACTTTTTTTTTTGTTAAATTAAATAAAGTATTGCTCCAGTACAAACTGATGGTTTAATTTTCTTCACGTGTTGATTGATTTCAACAGTTGTTGAACATCCGTCATGAGCACGGCGACATTAACCAACAAACTTTTTTAAATTAAGAGAAAAAGTTGTCATTAAATTCCAGAACACTCTTGACAAATATTTAAAAAAATGAGTTCAGAATGTGCAAAAAAAATTCTATGTTTCTACTGGATCAATACTTTATTTATTAAAAAAATGTTTTGCCAAAAAATGGCACACACACGGACCTTTCCCCGTGTCCCTTTGGAGGGGAACACGATCACTGTGTCCCTTTGGAGGGGAACACGATCACTGTGTCACTTTGGAGGGGAACACGATCAGTGTGTCACTTTGGGGGGAACACGATCACTGTGTCTCTTTGGAGGGAAACACAATCAGTGTGTCACTTTGGAGGGGAACACAATCAGTGTGTCACTTTGGGGGAACACGATCACTTTGTCTCTTTGGAGGGGAACACAATCAGTGTGTCTCTTTGGAGGGAAACACGATCACTGTGTCCCTTTGTAGGGGAACACGATCACTGTGTCCCTTTGGAGGGGAACACGATCACTGTGTGTTCCTTTGGAGGGGAACACAATCACTGTGTGTTCCTTTGGAGGGGAACACAATCACTGTGTGTCCCTTTGGAGGGGAACACAATCACTGTGTGTCCCTTTGGAGGGGAACACAATCACTGTGTGTCCCTTTGGAGGGGAACACAATACGTTTGTTCACTCATAATGTTGTTAACGATTCCTCTCGTCCATCACAGAATCAGCCTTAAATAAGAGTGAAGAATGACCTCGAACACGGGACTAATCCTGGATAGCTCAGTGGTTAGAGCATTAGCGTGCTAAGTCCAAAGGTCCCGGGTTCGATTCCAGGGTCCAGGTGTTTAAAATCATATTCGCTAATCTTGATGAGCCATGCTAGCTCGTGACGTGACCCTCCATCAATCTCGGGGGGGGGGGG
>CABFVZ010000647.1:107407-125742 GCA_902151445.1 Timema monikensis
GGGGGGGGGGGGGGGGGGGTTCTATTCTACATTCCAGTTTTAAAAAAGTGGCTGTACAGTCCACAAGGAAATGGTAGGCGTGGTTGTGGTGACCGATTATAATCGCGCGCTCATAAAAATAAAAGAATATCAGTTATTTTTTTATTCCCGAGCTTCTCTCGCGGTATGATTAAACGTATCACTTAAAGACAGGTGTTTAAACTTGTCCGTCTGCCTGGGAGATCGTTTGGAGTGTCTTTTTATCTGTTTGTTTATTTGTTTGTTACTCTCATATTTCTACAGAGAACGTTTGAAAAGCTTCTTTATATTAGATGACGATATGATATAATGATTGTTAAAAGATTATGTATTTTTTTAATTGCGCATATTTTACATCAAATTTCTAGCGACACAACTTAACATTCGTATTATTTGTATTGACAGAGGTGGTGTAGTTTTACCTTGATGTTTAGTTAGTTATTCACCAAAAATTAATAAGTTTAAAAAAATAATAAAAATAAAATAAGTGTTTAATTTTATTTTTTGCAACATATCTTTTGTATTTATAATAACGAGTTATTGTTTCTTTTTCTATATTCAAGTTTTAATTTGCATCTAATAGTATTTAACATACTGTAATTAGAACATATGTGTTAAAATTTAAATATAAAATCCAGACAAATATTTACTATTTCACTTATTAAATTGAGTACACTCAAAGGTGTGTAGAATAAACAGTGCGTCTGTAGCGTGTCGTGAAGTGCTTCCAGCGTAAGCAGAGCTTGTTACAACTGTACCTGTGATGTTCTCCACTCTGTCCCCATTTGACCAATCACACACCTCACTTGAGAATGTTTAGGCCTTACCAATGAGTGTTCTACTGAGTGATGAGAACAATTTTACAAATAGGTTTACATTTTAAACTATAGCTCTGCTTGCCCTGGCAACACCCCACGACCCGTAACATTTCCAAATGTTTTGTTGAGGGATTCAAACCCTGATACCTTTTAGCTCAGTGGGTCAGTGATCTGCCGTCCGCAAAGTCACGTGGTCGTTTAGTGGATTCAACACAACAACTTTTTTACGAGAGATCAACCATTTCTTATCATTTCGGTAATCGTGCATTTTTATTATTATTATTATTATTATTATTATTAGAGGTATTTATCGTTCATTTTCTTAACAAGTCTTATAGGCTAACTTAAACCTAGAACGGACACAACACTCAGCACCCCGACCGTTAATTATCACCTCCAAAGGAGGGTAATCGACCCCGGGACCGTCAGCTCAGATCAAAATGATGTTTTCCAATAATATCGTTCCCACCTGCCACTCGCATCACCCTCTTACTGCCTGTTCAGGTTGTACGCATATGTGATCATTACTCTTACCTAATTGGGTAGAGGTGAGGAAGGAAGCCTTTTAAAGGTACCCTCATTTGCGTGGAAAGAGAGTGGGAAACAATATAGGAACAAACCACCCTTAGTAGAGCCGAACGGGATTTGAACCCCGATCCTCCCTTCATCATCAGGTCAGTATAGCACGAGAGTGACGCCTTAGACCATTTTACCACCAAAACGGGTCGCTCTATTTTTTATAAACTTGTCTTGTCTGCTATTTTCAACAAATTAAATAAAAAGTGATAAAAGCGGTCGAAGATTACCTTCACAGAACAGTTCGCACAAACGAATGCAGTTCTATAAATATGAATCAACCGATATATCGATACTATTTGATAGAGATATCGTAGTTATCGATATCTACGTCAGGGAAAATTGTCGTCACTACAGTTGTAGTTGTTTAAATACCTGAACGAATCCATCTAGTTGGAATATACCTTCACAAAACAAGAGTGGAGGGAGCGTGGGTACGGCGTCTGTTGGGGAGATGTGTTTATTACGACAGACAGACAGACAGACAGTGGCCTGCCATTAGCATGGAAATAAAACCCTTCCATTGAAAACACCCCGTCACTTTATATTTAAAAAAAATCTACGTTTATGTTCCAACTCGTTTACATTGATTATCGAAAGCACTAATGGAAAAAATGGTCAGCTTGTTAACCACTCGGTTTTTATGATGACGACATAAAATATCCCGTTTCAGTGTCATGCGTTTTTTTTTCTGGCGATGATCCTTCGCGCGTTTTGTTTTTATCTCCTAGGACATGGATCGGCAAGCGGTCGATCACACGCCAATTTTTTAGCCGATCGCGTAAGAAAACTACACCGTCATTAAATGATGATCTTTGATTCTTTTTAAACTCAAAAATATATCAAGAACTTTCAAATAATATTATAGTGTGACCAATATTACCTTGATTGGTCATAATAGAGACCAATATATCTTTGATTGGTCATAATAGAGTGAGACTAAGTTCACCTTGATTGGTCATAATATTAGAGTGAGATCAAGATCACCTTGATTGGTCATAATATTAGAGTGAGACCAATATCACCTTGATTGGTCATATTAGAGTGAGATCAAGATCACCTTGATTGGTCATAATATTATAGTGAGACCAATATCACCTTGATTGGTCATAATCCGTAATGCTATAAGAAATTGGTCGACCTTGGTGATCTTGGGGTAAAGTTCTTGAGTCAAGACCCGATGTTCGTGGGGTTCAAACCCAGTCGGGGCCGAAGGATCTTTCTTGCGATAAAAATCCGTAGCACAATCTTCTTCGGATGGTAAGTAAAACCGCCAGTCCCGGGCTGGTTGAGCTTTGTAAAAGATCTCTGAAAAGTATGAAATAAGAATCTAAATGTGTGGAAATGTTTTTTATATGGAAAATAATTATTGCAATTGAAATGGAACGAATGTAATCGATATTTCCAGTGCCGTATCGCGGATTGTTGCCAAGGTAAGCATTGCTAGTACAGTATAATATAATTATGTGGATTTTTCTCATCACTCTCAGTAGAAAACTCATTGGTCATTGGTCAGTTATCAACGTACATATATTCCAATATTAGGTGTCTAGAGCAGAGCCTGTGTATGATTGGTCAAATGGGGACAGAGTGGAGGAGAACATATCACAGGTACAGTTGTAACAAGCTCTGCTTACCCTGGTCAAATGGGGACAGAGTGAGGGGAGAACATATCACAGGTACAGTTGTAACAAGCTCTGCTTACCCTGGTCAAATGGGGACAGAGTGTTATAGACTGGACTACCGATGATGAAGTAATGAATGAGGAGGGGAAAGGGGGGGACATATTTTAATATTTCTCGGTATTCTTTCTTTTTTTAAATCTCACCGCTTCTCACCATGGGCTCGGGTTGTAAGCATATGTGATTAGGGATAAGGAAGTACTCTCGTCACTTGTGCTGTTGTTGTTCCGAGCCTCTGGGTACTCTCGTCACTTGTGCTGTTGTTGTTCCGAGCCTCGCGGTACTCTCGTCACTTGTGCTGTTATTGTCCCGAGCCTCACTGTAACACAACTTTCCATTCCCCAAATTGGTCGGTCGATATATTTATTGATTCTTACCTGACGGAACTTGGGATGAAAATATGGCGCCGAGTCTAATGAGTGGGGTCGTGGGTTCAAAGATTTCAGAGGACTATTTTCGGTATGTTGGGTGTCATTTGACTGAGCCTCTGCCACCGAACTGTTGACTAGGTGTGTTCCTAACACCCGACTACTGCAGACCCGCACTCAGGGTGAAGGTGGCCATTTTTCCACACTATAACATTGAGACACACATGCATATGTCCACCACTGAAGTGTGTTACGGTACACCCTGTATACTATTTATTAGTCTTGTGTAATCGATATAAACGTACAGTAATATTTTTATAGGCTCACAACAGAAACTAGCGGCGAGCTTTCCTCTACCTGAGCTAACAAGTTTCTTAGGTATCTTTCCCCCTCTTTCTTATTGACAAAACAGAGGGGTTGTAGGTGAAAGTTGAATGGAGTATAAGCTTAGACAGTTTAGAGATGTTGTTCCAGAAAACGACACAAAACATTGTATATTACATATTACTGTGAGATTACTTATTGGTTTATTGTTGAAATTAGTAGAAAATTAATGTTGTACACGATTTATTTTATTAATTGCACTTCACTATTGTAGGTTTAATATTAAAATGATACAGTCTTGTGTCCATTTACTAACTGACGTGGAGAGCCAGAGCTAGTGCTGTTACAGAATGAGATATTACTATGTCCTGTGTGATATTACTATGACCTGTGTGATATTACTATGACCTGTGTGATATTACTATGTCCTGTGTGATATTACTATGTCCTGTGTGTTATTACTATGTTTCTATCTAGATTTATATGCACAAGCTGCTTATATCTGACCTACCTCTTGCTTCTTGGACGCCTTGTCACCAGTGTTAAAACTAACTAATAGAACTCCTGGCTAGCTTCCTATAGGGTAAAGGCAGCCAATTCATGTATCACCTGATTTTCAAATAGAACGGAGTTTGTCTTTTAAAGAAAGAAAGTTTTAAAACGTTTTGTATTGAAATTACTTCTGAAAACGCGCGATTCTCCATGGATGAAATATTAAAAGGAAACTTTACAAACAGTTCCTTAAAGAAAAATACAATTAATGAATGACTTTGAACATATGAGAGGGATCCAAAACAATATCATCACAATATGTACTTATATATCCTTGTAAACATAGTTTGGAAGTTGACCATTAAAAGCTAAATGTCCGAGAAAAGAAAAGTAACTGCTATAGGAACGTATTTGTTAATCAAATGATGTCATTTAAGGTGGGACCTACGGAACATAAGTAAAGGACAGGGTTTTTGCGATTTTTATAGCAAAGCATTTTTTTTTTCGGCCAAAATATTTCTCCAATAGAAACATAGTTTAATTTTCTTCACTCAATGATATCAACATTTGTTGAATATCTGTCGAGAGCATTAGATGACAAACTTTTCAAATAAAAGAGAAAGAATTGTCATTAAATTCCAGGACACCCTTGACAGATATTCAACAAATGTTGATATCAATAATTGAAGAAAATTAAACTCTATGTTTATATAGAAGCAATATTTTATGTATTGTTTAGAATAAACTTTGCTATAAAAACTTAAAATAGATTGGTCTTATCCCCCCTTCCCCTCTCACCTTTAAACGAAAGTTGTTGGTTCATAATGCACGTTATAAATATTATATAGTCTACATCTAAAATACTCCCGTTCTTGCGGCTGACCCTAAATCTGGCCCTTTTCATGAATGGATGGACTCGAGTATCACTTGTCAAAGATGTCGCTCTCGCAGTAGACTAGACTGCTGAGACGAGATCAGGGTTCGATTCCCCGTCGGGGGTACTGAGGATTGATTTTCCTAAACTATTTTCTTCTCTACCTCTACGCAAATATGGGTACACTTCCACTAAATTCAACCTTCACTATACCTAGTACATTGCAATAATCCGTCCACACGCGTACAGCCCGGACGAGTAGTAAGACGCGACGCCAAAGAAAATATATTTGTATTTAACATTTAAAAATAATTATTACTTCAAAAAACATTAAAAATGGCAGGTCAGCGCTAAATATAGTAATTAATTGTGGTTGTACTACAAATAAATAACTTTTTGTGTCAAAATAAAAAATAAACTTGTGCATGTATGTGGCAGAGCAGAAGTTTTATCGACCATGACATAGAATTGTTGTGTAATTTAGACTGAAACCTTATTTTTTATAAGCTCTAGTTCAAATATCACTTTAGCGCGTCCACGCAACGGTTAGACCTCGAATAGCATCTCCACAAATGCTTACCCACCCGTTATTATTTTATGCCGGTGTTAACAGATATGCAAATAAGCGATCATATCAACACTGGTGAGTACCGAGGCTATAAACGTCAAATTACATCTCAATGCCTCTTCCCGACATAGGCCACTGTTGCGCTGTGGTCACGGCACTGGCAAAATGCCAGTAAAATACACTGGTTTACTGTGGGGTAATAAATCGTTACACAACTTTATATTATACCATCCTAAAAAAAAACAACTAAGGACGAGCACTTTCTGAAACGTTTTTAAAGGGTTAAAGTAGAGCCCTATAAGTGTCAGGAAAGGTATTATAAGAGGGCGGTTAGGGTCAGGAAGTTTATCTATACACCTATAAAAGAAAGTCATCAAGTTCTACAGCTGTTTGAGATCGAATTGTTATCTTAACCGACTGATTGTATCAGCAACACAACTTACAAACTAACTTACAGAACAGGCACAACACAACCCACATTTCACAAATGATAATGAGGTATTTCGTCCAATGATTTAAACTCGAAACAATTAACGATTACGTTCATTTGATCTCATACTACCCGCCCGGGCTATAGGCTTACGGTAACGTTTAGGTTCGTCTGATTCGGTTCACCCGTCGTCAGGGAGGTAGTTGGGTTCGGTTACCGTCTGTATGTGGGTACATTTCCTCTAAATGATACCTTATCAACTGTTTACACGGTGTAGGTACATTCGTACAGCCTGGGCGGGTAGTAAGACGTGGCGAGTTGAAACCACTTACAAACAAATATCTCCAGGCTACGTTCGTACTTGTTGCTCACAACCGGACATGGCCTGGTCTCGAACCCAGGTGGTATGGGTGGTATGGGAGTCCTAGCACTCGGGTTATGAGGTTGTTAAAATTGGAACACGCCCCCTCCTCCCCGGTCCTTGGAGCAAGAGGGGCATAACTGTTATCAACTCTCGGTCAACAAGTTCTGTGGTCGAGTGGTCAAGGAGGCCAACTGAGGGCGATTTTTACTAAATAGTTTCCCACTCTCCCTCCACGCAAATGCGAGCACATTTACTTTAATTCAAGATTCCAAATCGCTAACACATGCGCATAAACCGACCGGGTAGTAAGACGCGGTGATGAATACATCAATGATTGTCCTCAAGGTGATACCGCCCACCAATGACCTTGCTTAATTCTACCATTTTTATAAAGATCCTGTTCTCGTGTCTAGTTGGGCGTTCATGAAGCTGTTGATCGTAATCTTTATTGATCAGGGTGAAATGGTAATTAATTCACTTGTAATAACCTCGTTAGCTGCGACAAACAGTGGCCTATTAATGTGGGGTTGTAGGGGACGAGAGAAAAGGCCAGTGTTTTTGCAGTTTTTATGGCAAAACATTGTTTTCGGTCAAAATCAATCAAATACTGCTTCATTACAAATATAGAGTTTAATTTTCTCCACACGGTGATATCAACAAGTGTTGAATATCTATCATGAGCATGGCGGCATTAGACGAGAAACTTTTAACATGAAGAGAGAAAGTTGTCATTAAATTCTAGAACACCTTTGGGACAGATATTCAACAACTGTTGATATCACCGTGTGAAGAAAACTAAACTCTATATTTGTACTGAAGCAATATTAATCTATTTTGACCCAAAACCTGTTGCTATAAAAACTACAAAAACATTGTCCTCTTCTCGCGTCCCCTGCATCCCCGCCTTAAACAAGACATGCTCAGTGTCTCATTTCATTGTGGACAAATGACGTCATGTTGGGTTCTCTTTCGGGATTTTCACCTCGAATTTCTGATACTCGTTTTCTTCTAAGCCCCACTCTATAACACTTCATTTTGCTTCATGATACACTTCACTTTACTTCATGTTAAACTTCCCTTTGCTTCATAATACACTTCACTTTACTTCATGATATACTTTGATTCATAATACACTTTACTTTGCTTCATGATACACTTCACTTTGCTTCATAATACACTTCACTTTGCTTCATAGTACACTTCACTTTGCTTCATGATATACTTCACTTTGCTTCATGATATACTGCACTTTGCTTCATAATACACTTCACTTTACTTCATGATATACTTCACTTTACTTCATGATATACTTCACTTTGCTTCATGATATACTTCACTTTGCTTCATGATATACTTCACTTTGCTTCATGATATACTTCACTTTGCTTCATGATACACTTCAATTTGCTTCATGATATACTTCACTTTACTTCATGATAGACTCTTGAGATATTTTCTGTTTGTCTGGGATGGAAGTCGTTGAGTCTTAAACTCATAATATTAGTCATTTTAATGATTTAACAAATTATCGGACATAAATTAATATAAAATTAAAATGCTCTACCCGCTTAATTTGATTGGTCGCGTTTTAAATCCGGTCAAGTGTAATGAAGGTTTTCTCCCTCCAAACATAGTTTCCCCCATGCAAATTCAGGTACATTTTTCTGATATTCCGCTTTACCCATCCCGATTACATTAGCATAATAAATGTGTGTTTACAGCCCGAATGGGATAGACCTTACTAAAACGTGGTGATTTTTAAATGTATATATATTCAGTTACGGCTGTCCGTATCCATCATTAATTTCCACTTTCGTTAAAACATTTTAGTTTGATATAAAAGTTAACTATTTTTCCTGGGTCCTTATGCCGCTGTTGCTCCAAGCCCTGGTAGCACCGGCTAAAACACGGTCAATACAAAGAACAAGAGAAAGAAAGAGAGGGAAAGATATGGATGTGCACTGATCAGGCATGGGAGTAATATTTTTTAAATACCAATAACTAGAAATTTGTAATTAAAACTAACGCACGCAGTAATTAAGAGTGTATCGTGTGTGTGTGTGTGTGAGCCAAAACATGTATAAAACATTGCCAGAACCTGACTTATAAAAACTAATAAAGGTTTACAGAGGGGGAGAAAAAATTGGAATAAAAGGGAGGGGGGGGCCAATAGGGTTTATTTTTTCCTTCCTAACAAGGCGAAAAGATTAACAAGATGTTTAATTAAGTTCGTGGTTTGTTGCTATCTCAGTTAAGTATAGAAACGATGTAAGCCAGTGTTTACCCCCACTTGGCAGAGTTTTAATTATTATTATTATTATTATTATTATTATTATTTATTATTATTATTATTATTATTAGCACCGCGTCTTACTACCCGTTCGGGTTATACGCACTTACGCTAATGTGTAATGGTAAGGTGATTGTGAGATGAAATGGAGGACCTACAGTTTAACGTGGAATCCGAACCACGGTGGAGGCCTGGCATTCCCCACATTCACAAGATGTCTTGTCAGAGGTGAAGGAAGGGTTTGGTAATAAGATAGATCTGTGCCGGGACCGAGGATTGAACCCCGGCCGCCAGCACAGAAGTCTGACACCTTACACCTAGACCACCAGGTCACCTTCAGAGTTTTAAGAAACCAGCTAAGTAACACGGTAGTATGTCGGGTGTCAATCATCTTGAGGACACAGAGGTTGGTATCATTATCGTGTTAGATAATGGACGATGCATGTGAGTACAATCTTATTTATTTAGAATATATGTTATTAGGTTCAATTGTTGCTTCTTTGTGATATCAGTTCGTCATTATGGTAGTTTCCGTTCTATACATATATGTTAGCACCGCGTCTTACTACCAGTACGCTAATGCACTAATTATACTAATTAGTTAGGGATGAGGAAGTTAACATTTTAGAGGAAGTGTGCCTTTATCTGCGTGGAAGGAGAGTGAGAAACAGTTTTGGATAGAAAAATAAAGCTCATTATACTTGGCAGGGATTCAAACCATGACCTCCCTATGATCGGTAAGCCAGACTGTTTATATTTATTCGGCAGCTATATCAACTTATCATCTCTTGTTTTATCTCTATGGTTGTTTTCTAGAATTGAAATGTTGATTGTTGATAGTAACCTACATTTGTATTAGGGTAGTAAACGCGCAATAAAATCATATCGGCACTTGACTTACAAACTAACTTTAACTACGACAGTAAAACGTACACAAAACACCCCACCCTTACTCTATTATATTATTTATACTAAACTAGGATCGAACCCCGTCTTAGATTTCCCAAACCACCAAGTCACGGAATAGAACTCAGGACTTATTTTCAGTTAGCAAATCATGGTTGTCGTTTTTTATCTGTTAATGTCAGACCCGACTAATCAATTTGTAAGTGACCGACTTCCGGTTAACCACACAACCCCGCCAGGTATCGCGTGTGCGTGGTTTGGCACATGCGCTCAAGTGTTGGTTTGTGGTGAAGACAGTGCTACCACCTGTCCCTCGTGTTGATTATTACCAGGCTGGCCACCGCACAGGCCTCCTGGCGCTTCCTTTTTTATTTTACGACTGACCCGCGGGGCACTTAAGGGCGCCGCCTACTTGAAAGGAAATATCCTCACATCACGGTGTTTTTTTATGGTAATGTCAGTTCTGAAGCTTTCGAAACCACAAAAACAATCCTTAATTATTTTAAAATACGGTCTTGTTGAAAAATGACTTTATTTGAAGAAAAATAAATCTATAGTAGGATTTTCATAGGAAGGGCTTTTTAAAAATACAAGCATATCTTACTACGGTCCCCATTGGTCACACATTTTACTTTATTGTTGTTATTTTATAGGTATCGATAATGTCCATCAGAAGTGACAGCTGCAGATCACATGGCTTGACGTATGAATACGGGAAAGTATATCTAGTAGCTTGTCTAGCTGTCGGATAAGGTTCTTCCTATAAAAATGAGATCAACGTCTTGTTAAAAGTTGTTTGAATTATAAAAAATAAAATGTATAATCCTATAGGGAGATGATTATATCATTAACCTCCATTTTTAAATAACAAACACCCTCTTAAACAAAACTCGAATTTTTGGATGACTGTAACGCGTTTCGGCTCTCCGGTAGGCGGGACCCTTAAGAGAAGGAAATACATTTTATAGAACAATGACGTCAAACTCACGCGCCGCGGACCATCATGCAATGCAACCCTATTCGTTGTAGAAATACGACATTTGTGAGGTTGGGATTCCTAACAGTCGCTGAATTGCGTGTTTGGGAGAACAAAGACGTATGTTAACATTAAAATCCACACATTTGTCGACATTAGCACCATTGCTGCAAATTAAACTGGTCAAATAATAAGGATACTTCTTATTGTTTCAAATAGAGGCCCCCTCAGTGTGTTGGCCCTGAAGATGTACCGAGCATGACAATCATCGGGTGCTAATTTACGTTCGATGTTTAGAAAAAGGGACGGGTAAATAAATACCTAACTAATATAATGTTTTACTACCCTCTCGCCATAATACTCTAAAATAATTTTACTAAGAAACTTTAAAAATAAACTCAGTACAAATCAAGCCTTGTTACCTCCTCCGAAAGAAACCCGTCAGAGGGCACAAGTAGGAAAAAAATTGTTCTTCCACCTTTTAGAAAAAATATGCTTTAACTTCTTTTTTAATGTGCCCGCGGAACAAAAGGATGTGCCTGCTGTCCATACATCGCTTTTCGCCTGTCTTCTTTCAGCGACTGATCTCTACAGAGCACTAGGAATTCAACCCGAGCCTTCACCGGGCTGCGGGGATAAACCGGCTATCTCTCATACGTGGTGGCTACAGGCTTGTGTCGAGGAAAACAGGGAACTGTCGAGGAAAACAAGGAACTGTCGAGGAAAAAAAGGGAAAATTCATGAAATGTATCGGTTTTCAACCTGAAATATTTTATAACGTTCCCAATATGATATTAGTGAGGAAAGAAATAACGAATAGTTGTCCTGTGTCGTTAACACTTGACTGAAAATGATTTTTAACCGCTGCAGGAGATAGGTGACAAAAAAAAAAGTTTACCAGATGATACTTTTTAAAGAGGCCGAAGAAGAATTTTAATATTATAAGGTAAAAAAAAGTTCCTGTTAAATGGAAATCCTCGGAGCTGGAGGGTTATTGGGGGTTGAAGGCCCTGATAGAATAGGGGTTGTTCTGTGCTTTAAGTGCTTCCGTGTCAACCCTTGTGAAAGATGGGGTGGATTATAAAAACAAGGAATATTATGGAGAGGGGGTGGACTAGTCTTAAAAGACTAGGAAAAAGTTTCAATCCAAGTGTTCATTTTGTTGTGTTTTTTTAGACTTGCGTCAAATGCTTGAGTTCACTTCTACTTATGAGGGGTCTTTTAGAAAATGCAAACATATTTTGTGGACAAAATTGATAATTTTACTATATTATTAGGGTTATTTTATACTGTATGTATTAAAAGTGATAGCTGCGGATCACATGACTTGACGTATGAACTGGTGAAAATAGATATAGAAACTTATTTAGCTGTTAGACAATATTTTTCCTCTGGATGTTGGATTGTATCAATTGTATTCATCTCTAGCGGCACATGGTTAAGGAGGCTGTCTTGTTAACTGAGTATTGACACTCAGATGTTGTGATTAGGTTGAATATCGATAAAACAGTTCGCGTGTTTAGTGTTTACTGGACTGACAAAATTATTTTCTATGGCCCTATACAAGTTGTAAACATAATTTAAAAGTTGATGTTTTTCACTTATCTCGGCTGAACATTAAGAGCTAAATCCCCAGAAAATGAAAGGTAACTTCCCTAACTGTTATAAGACCGTGGAATTGATCTTTGTGAATACTATTATGTTTTCCTCCTCCCATGTTTGTTCTCCTATTGCCAGACAGTTCCACCCAGTAACGTTATAAACTCACTTTATTTCTGACTTGGAGAAATATCTAATAGCATTTTCTAGTGTCTTAAGAGAAACATATTTATTAACATGTAAATTACTTAAACACCACCTGGGATAGAAGCAGGGTCTTCTGTTTATGTAACCACGGGGACAACTAATATGGAAGCATCGTATCATATATGACCTACATTTTACAGAGGCATTACCTCCCAGAGAAGAGTCAGTGAGTGATATGTAGACAATCATCCACTAATTACCTCCCAGAGAAGAGTCAGTGAGTGATATGTAGACAATCATCCACTAATTACCTCCCAGAGAAGAGTCAGTGAGTGATATATAGACAATCATACACTAATTACCTCCCAGAGAAGAGTCAGTAGTGATATGTAGACAATCATACACTAATTACCTCCCAGAGAAGAGTCAGTGAGTGATATGTAGACAACCATCCACTAATTATCTCCCCGAGAAGAGTCAGTGAGTGATATGTAGACAATCATCCACTAATTACCTCCCAGAGAAGAATCAGTGAGTGATATGTAGACAATCATCCACTAATTACCTCCCAGAGAAGAATCAGTGAGTGATATGTAGACAATACGAACACCACGAAGATAATGACTAGATCAAATGTAAGGTTAAGCTATTATTTTCTTATTGGGCCCCAGTCTTGCTCGAGAGTAAAGGAAGGGCTTAATGGGTATCCATGGAGATTATTGGGGAGAAGTTCTTGAAACTTTGAAGAGCGCCAAGGAACACACATTGAACTATTACAGAGAAAGGGTTGAAGGGGGGTGTTCTTCAATAGGAGAATACAGCCACAGTACTCTTATCCAGGCACTTTGATCAGTGTGTTTGGGGTTATAATCCCGGCAGGGTGAACTTTGGGGGTTATGTGATTCATACGGCCTTATCCCACGCTAATGTGGGTGCTTTTACACTGAGAAACCTTCCTAATCCCAGGTACTCGTCTAAGGCGACACTTGTACTAGTATGAGCGGGTCACGAACCCCGGTCCCGTGTCTGCTATTGACGGTGGTTAGTTCTAAATGTTTTCCTCACTCTACCTTCATGTAAATGTGAGTATATTTATTTTAAATTCTACTTCCGTCAGCCTTGTAGTGTTAATATGCGGGTAAAGTCCAATTTCCACAGGACGGTCCTTGCTATAGAAAGTTACTGGATCTACTCTCACGTGTTCATACGTCAAGTCATGTGATCTGCAGCTGTTGATATTATAACTCGTAAGTAACACAAATAATGCAGTGAAATGTTTGTTGATCGCTAAAATATGTGTTTGTATTTTCTAAAAGGACCTTTATATGAAAATTGGACGCTAGTAAGACTCATCATGCACATAAAAGCAAACTGTGTGTTAGAGGTACAAATAATGTTTACTATTCGGACATCACTAATAATAAACCTATAATCATCCCCGCTGTCAGAATCCCCTAAATGATGTCTTCACTCTCCCTAGGCGACTATTTGTAATGTCTGTCTTGGAAATGAAAGGACACAAGTAAATTACATGTTTACGCCCCCAACTCTATTATCCGGGGTGTCAGAGAAGAAGTGAGCCGGTTGATGTGTTGACAATGTTAGGGTTATGTTGGCAGCCACTGGCGCAAGGGAGCAACTTAACAGAATGTGAATGGAAAACTAAGGGTTCGGTCTACGCTTCCGACCAAGATAAACTAACCCTCCAGTTCGTTGCTCTATGATTTGATTGAAAGGGGGGTGGGGGGGGGAAGGTATAGTCTGATTCTGAACACAAGATGGTTCAGCTTTGTGTGCGTGAAACGTTTTAGTGACGAGGAATGCTGGTACTTTTTATTCGTCTGTGTTTACGCGACCGGATGAATTGAGACGGTTTTATAAACGTTCATACGAGCGATACGGTCCTCAATAAGTGGTCAGTGACAACACGGTCCATCTGATGGTCCTGACATATGACCCGACAAGGACCGCTCATAATATCTCCAGCCTATACCTCCCCCTCCCGCCTAGGATGGGGCATGACGAAGCGATAAAATATAATCACGGGGCACATCGGAGCAATGTCAACAACTCGTTAGTCTCTCTCTCTCTCTCTCTCACACACACACACTCCTCTACCCTGGAGATGTTTGTTGGGTTAGCGAAACTCAACCTTCTCGTCCCTACCACATAATGTCTCTAAACGGCAACAATAATAATATGCGGGTAGTACGACGCGCTGCTAAATAAGTTAAGATATTGAGGTTTATTTATCATCCATCCTCCTTTGGGTCCGTCCTTAAATTTCGTAAGGACTTTTTTTCATTATTTTTGACCCTCCCTCCTCAACCCAAGTAAGGGGTTTTCCGCCCCCCTCTCCTACATATTACTTTTTTTTTTACAATTTGATAAATTTGATTATTTAAGTCGTTTGATTATTTCTAGACCTAAGGATTGGTAATAAAATTTCTAAACCCTTCCTTCACCTCAGACAAGACAAGACGTGTATTAATCACAACTTGTGAATGTGTGGAATGCCAGGCCTCCACCGTGGTTCGGATTCCACGTTAAACTGTAGGTCCTTCATTTCATCTCACAATCACCCTACCATTACACATTAGCGTAAGTGCGTATAACCCGAACGGGTAGTAAGACGCGGTGCTAATAATAATAATAATAATAATAATAACAATAATAATGGTAATAAAGCGAGTTATATGAAATTTATGAACAATTTATTTGCAGTAAAATTAGGTGTAACACATCAAGTAATGAAATATAAGTGAAATTTTATTATTAATTTAGTTTTATCACTAAAACTTTTTTATTAGTTAAGATGTATTCTGACCCTCCCTCCAAAACCCTTCCCTAATTTAAGGATTGCCCCCTTTCTGAGCTGCAGTTCCCTTTACTTTAGGGATGTAGTTCGACCCCCAGAACAAACTCCGATATATTACAACAGATGTGCAATATCTCGCTAGAAATGACATATTTCAACATATGATCACTTTATAACAGTGTTTTAACACAAACTATTATTAAATGACATCTCTAACGTAAGAAGAGATACTATGTAAACATTAAATGATATTGTGGGCTTTGTTTATCCTCCAAACTTTTATCTTTACCGAGAAGCTTAGTGAAACTTGTGTCATGTGATGACATTAACATTATTTTCAGCTCCGACCTTTCTTCACATGTTTTAATCTTCGCTTTACATTCAAGGCGGGGTTGTAGGGGACGCGATAAAAGGTAATTTAATTGGTTTTTGTAGTTTTCAGATAAAAACATTTTTGCACAAAATAAATAAAAAAATTGCCCCAATAGAAACAAAGTATCTGTTGAGGGTGTCCTGGAATTTAATGACAACTTTTCCTAATCATTTAAAAAGTTTGTCATCTAATGCCGCTATGCCGTTGATAAATATTCAACAAGTGTTGATATCACCGTGTGAATAAAAATCAACGCTTTGTTTCTAATGAAGCAATATTTGATTTATTTTGAGCCAACAAATGTTTTGCTAAAAAAATACTTACCTTATCTTGCATCTCCTACACTCCTAATTCGTAATTCCTCTTCCCCCTTTAATTCATAGGTGAAGGGTACTGAAGGGAGATAGAGCATAGTCTCTGTTTCAAGTCTAATCTTATTAATAGAGGCTGTGACTTGTGTCTGTCTTGCATCAAGCTACATTCCATTTCTTCGCACCTTTTGGCTGAGCCACCAATCATGAGAAGCACTTTAATAAGCTCTTAGTGCCTCTCTCTCACCTGTTCTTCCCTTAGTAATATTCCACAGGTAATAACGATATTTCTGTTGGTGTTAACTAGCGCATGTCCTCGATCACTTTTTGCAACTCATAACTTACAACAGACTACAAGTTACCAGAGTTAGAACTCACGAGTTATTAACCTCCGGGATAAGAGTTTGAAAGATGTTTCGAAAAAAAAATATGAACACAAAACCCATAATCAACAATTTACCACTACGGTTAAATTTTCATAGAAAGTTCCTTCTACTTTCATACATTTATACGTCAAGTCATGTGATATATTTCTGTCAATTATGATAGATCTTATCAATACTTACAAAATAGTAATATAGTAGAATTTCATAAATTTTGGCCGCAAAAAGTTTTTATTTTCTAAAAAACCTTTCCTATATAAATTGGACTGTCTACAGTAAAATAGAATTATAATTGTTTTAGGTCAGCATTGATAACATTTTAGTATATTATTGTTATTTTTTATGTATTGATAACATCTATCAAAAGTGACAGCTGCATATCACATGGATTGACGTATGAATACGTGAAAGTAGATCCAGTAACTTTAGCTATAAGATAAAACCCTTGCTATATAAAGTGGACTGTAAATATAATAACGGTAGAAGAGAGCTAATTGATTATAATTTTGTGTTTGTACTATTTGAGTCTCACACTTTTCGTGCAGTTTACCTTAAACATAATATCTTAAGGGAGGCATCTACCGGGGTATTGAAATCCCGGGTTATTTCAAAATGTAAGTGAAATATCGACAGATTTATCTAGTATTAAAAACAATGCATTTTAAAGTTTTATCATTCAAAAAAATAACAATGAAATTGTTAAATTAGCTCAATATCAAGGACATTTCATTCGGAATGTCTCAGTTCTGAGATCAAAGTGACTGGTTGGATATATATACACAGTCTTCTTCGAACAAACAATCATTATTTAACAGGGTCACAACAGAACATTCTGAGATAGTTGAGGATTGTTTTAGTGGTTTGGAGGCTAGAACTGACATTACCATAAGAAATACAGCAGTGTGAGGTCACAACAGAACTGACTGTTTTAACAGTCTCGCGAGATCTGTGTCGTGTTGCCAGGGTAAGCAGAGCTTGTTACAACTGTACCTGTGATATGTACCCGACCAATGAGTGAGTATTCACAGGTACAGTTTGAACCAGCTCTGCTCACCGCGCCAGTGAGTGATGCTGTTTTTACGGGTGTAATATCGTGCATTCTCTGTTCTACTGTCGTTACAGTCAGCCGCAAGGCGGGCGGGGACCAGCTGTGCCAACTGTAAGACTACCACCACCACGCTGTGGAGGAGGAACCAGAATGGAGAACCTGTCTGCAACGCGTGCGGGCTCTACTACAAGCTGCACAACGTGAGTAGCTAGGGAACCATTGGAACCTTGTCTTAGTGCTCTATGAACTGCCACTAGTAATATTACTCCACGTATGAAAGTTGTATTTTCACTCCACTCGTTATTTATTCCGCGTAGTTGAACCTTCTCTATCCTCGGTGAAAGAATAATCACTGTTTCATTTCCCCCTCCGACACGCCCCTAACTTTCCGGGGGTCACTGTCCCGCTCCAATACCAGGTCATTGTAACCAGGGACTCCCTGAGAACATCTGAGGGACGCCGACATGTTACCCCACCAGGGGTTATGTATATCATCCCTCCTCTTTCAAGTGGCCCGGTGTATCATTAGCCCCCATGGTCTCCTTTTCGAAATGTCACTAGAGCCCCCCGCCCTCAATTCTCGACACAAAAACCCCCTGGTTTATTTTCCTCATTCATGTGTGTAAGTGGTTTGGTTAACTGCTATTTAGTATCTTTCAATAAAAGGGACGGTGGGGGAGGGGAAAAAGTGTACTTCTCTTTATTTATTTTGTGTTTGAGTAAAAAAAAAGGTTGTTTTTTGTTATTTTCTTTAAAAATTGCAACGAGGTAGTTTCAGAACATGGAACAGATTTTTTTCCCGGGAAGTGTCTTGGTTGAGCAAGAGATGATGAGCCTGTCGTTTTTGGATAGGAAGTAGATCTGTGCAACATCCAACATCCTGTGTCGCGACCCTGGAAGTTGGTGTGGTGTACACATTGGGGGGCAAGGGGGAGGTACCAACCATCCTACCCCCCCCCCCCCCCCCCCC
>CABFVZ010000647.1:126634-139528 GCA_902151445.1 Timema monikensis
TTCACTTCCTCTGGTTGCCATCACTGCTACAATTCACTTCTTCTGGTTGCCATCACTGCTACAATTCACTTCTTCTGGTTGCCATCACTGCTACAATTCACTTCTTCTGGTTGCCATCACTGCTACAATTCACTTCTTCTGGTTGCCATCACCGCTACATCTAACTTCTTCTGGTTGCCATCACCGCTACATCTAACTTCTTCTGGTTGCCATCACCGCTACATATCACTAATGCTGTTTGCCTGCCTTTAACCACTCAGCACTGGGAACAGTCTTTGAACAGCTATCAACATAATGCTCACTAAAAGACGCAAGACGAGTTCTTCTTTTGTCCAACTTAATATTCCGTTAATTCTCCTGTAAACTGCCTAGTAACGATCCTGGCTCCTCTACTAATCGTTCCACCTGCTGAGCTAACAATGACTGGAGTGGAGTACTCGAGTTAAGCTCAACTCCTCACCAGGACACACAAGGACCTGTGATCATTGATCCAATACAGTCTCGAGATATATAATGTTATAAAAGTGAGCTGCCTTGGTTAGGTTTTAGGTTTGTTGTAGAGACTGGTGGTGAGGGTCCCCCTCGTTCTTACGTCTCACAGTTGAAGTCTTGTCATGTCTTGCCTGGCAAGACAACTACAAGCGGCCGCTTTGACACTCTTCCTGGAAACTTGAAAAAAACTGGCTTGGTGCGTCCTTACTTACTGTGTGGTCAGTCCTGTAGAGGTGAGATTACTGTGTGGTCAGTCCTGTAGAGGTGAGATTACTGTGTGGTCAGACCTATATTGGTAGATTACTGTGTGGTCAGTCGTGTAGAGGTGAGATTACTGTGTGGTCAGTCGTGTAGAGGTGAGATTACTGTGTGGTCAGACCTATAGAGGTAGATTACTGTGTGGTCAGTCGTGTAGAGGTGAGATTACTGTGTGGTCAGTCGTGTAGAGGTGAGATTACTGTGTGGTCAGTCGTGTAGAGGTGAGATTACTGTGTGGTCAGTCCTGTAGAGGTGAGATTACTGTGTGGTCAGTCCTGTAGAGGTAGATTACTGTGTGGTCAGTCCTGTAGAGGTTGGTTTCTGTGCCTGTATTGAAGGAATGTCTCCTTACTTGCGAGAAACATGACGAGGTAATGAGGAGCCTCTGTCGGCACCCAGGGTGGCCCTGGCCGTGTAATACATGGAGGTTGAGCCCGGCCTATTAGGAGCTAAGAGCCCGTCTCGTCACACATGTTACAGGGGCTCATACAATGTTCTAGTGTGCGCGGGAAATGGCCCAAAGAGCCACACAAGCTCTTCATCTCGCGACGAAACTGCGGGCGGCACCCACCTTTCACGTGCAACAGCGTCCTAAATCCATCCTTATATACAGCCACGCTCTCCAGTGGGGGGTGGACTGTACTACAACATTCCCACGAGAGGTGTGTAAAACAGAGCTTATGTATGACTGGTCAAATAGGGACAGAGTGGGGGAGAACATATCACAGGTACAGTTGTAACAAGCTCTGCTTACCCTGGCAACACTCCACGACAGGACACAACATTTCATAACTATGTTCCGATGTCAGAATCAACATTCCGAATTTCATAGGAAGAACATTAGCCAACATCTATAAAAGTTACTAGATCTACTTTCACGTGTTCATACGTCAGGTCATGTTGTCTTCAGCTGTCACTTGTGATAGATATTATATCATTTTATCATATTATGATTGTAATTTATATCAATTTTGTCCGTAAAATTATGTTCATAATGGTGTGGACATACGTCCTTGTTGCTCAACATGTAGTTAGCTCACCCCCTTGGGAATTCAAGTCTCGTATTACAACACCCTCCCTGTATCCCTCAGTGTGGGAAAGTATTTGGCGCCTCCACCCTCCCTCTCATATCAATACTCCCGCGTGGCGTCTAGACGATAACCAGCACCGGACACTGTGTGCGCAGTAGTCCACTGCGCAGTCTGGCGTCATCTCTCCCGGAATTAGTGTTGTTGGATGAAAGGAACTCCTTCACGAACATGCAAATGAAGATGTTTCAAAGATTACTCCGCTCAAATTGTTTGTATCACTCGCGTTATTTCAAAAGGACCTTTTTATTTTCCTGAAACCAAAAATTTTACTCAACTTTTTCTAAAGACGGTTGAGCTATGTGCCTTTGCCCGCTTCTGTGATCGTATAGTCTAAGGTGCTACTCTCGCTATAGACTAGACTGCCAATGACGCGGAGATCGGGGTTCGAATCTCGGTCGGCTGTACTGAGGGTAGTTTTTCCTAAATTGTTTTCTTCTCTTCTTCCCCACAAATATGGATGCACTTACTCGAATGGGTAGTAAGACGCGGTGTTGTGTGTCGGCCGCAAAGATAGTTGAGCAGTTGACCCAAGTTTGACAAATGATGGCTCGTGGTATTTACAAGCGAGAGGAACTATTTGACATTTCATAGGAAGGGAGATTTTCTCAAAGCGATTTGAGAAACTCAAATGGTTTTATGTTGTTGTTAATACTAAAGTTAAACGAACCGTAAATTATATTTTAATGTTTTTTAACTGAACAAACATAAAGAGGCACAAATAAAATTGTTAAAATTATTTCACCGAGTTTACTTTTTTTCTGGTAGCTTACGCTTAGTTTAGTACTATGGCTACCGTCTGTAATAAATTAACTTCCATTAAATGTAAATAATTAAAGAGTTTCTGTTTTATCTCCTATAAATATAACTTTGGGACATATTAACGGGCTGTATAATTCATAATACGTTATAGTCGCGTAGTGAAAATACAACAAGGTGTATTTCTTCCTCCAATAAAAACATTTCAAGAAGAAAATTTGATTAATATTCTTTTTAGCACCGCGTCTTACTGCCCGTTCAGGTTATGCTATACTCTTATGTAATAATTACGCTAGTGAGTTAGGGATGAGGCAGGTTGAATCTAGAGGAAGTATACCCGCATTTACTTTAAGAGAGAAGAGTGAGTGGAAAAGTATTTTTTTAAACGGCCCTCAGAACACGACAGTACAGTCGATGGCGCGAGTGCCGCTAATTAGAGCAAGCGAACTATTTGTGTGATAGACTGTTACTGCCCCGAACCCTCCACGTATAATACATGAGTGTTGCCAAAAGTTGCGAGTAAGGACAGAGAGCGCTAACAGTTCCCTGAATAAACAGAGCAATGAACGAAGTTCCGGTCCACATATTCTTCACTATCTCTAGAATCAAATCCCCACTCTCCCTCCTCGTTTATAAATCCTTTCCTTCGATCAAAGATCCTCAAGGAACGAGTCCTTTACCTTTAACTTTGGCATAGGGAGATATTTAACGACCTGCCCCCCCACCCCCAATTACCCCAGTTTCTGTCCGGGGCTTAGCCCCCAGCACAGTGGCAGGGTTTGTGTGTTTGTTCTGACAGAAACCTGAGGGGTTATCGGTTGGTCCATCGACTGACGAGTGAGATGCTGGGGCTACAGATTTGATGTAGCAGATAAAGAAGCTGATGAGCTTCACTTGAAATAAACCTGGCATACCTCTTGCTCGTGACGTCATGAGTCTGCTGATGCAGATAACCATCTTCGACTGTCTTGGAATGTTCCCGGGCTGCAACATTGACATTAGGGTGGCTTCTACAAGGGACGGTTATTTGTAATAATTCTGGCAATGGTTTGGTTTGTTTTGTTGTGCCATAATGCGGTTGGTTACTTATAGACACAACATTTGAATAGCTTCCTTTTCTTGTGCTAATGATAGAGTTTCGTAACCATAGGAATCTAAAACTGTCCTGTCCCTCCCTAAAAACACACACACATATCGTGGTTTATGGGCCTTTGCAGGGAAAACCATTTCTAGGCATAGCTTGTACTTATAGACCAAATCTTGTGTTTAAAAGGAAAAATATTGTTTTATTTTATACTTCTGGAAGATTCGAGTTAGTTTCTCGATTAGCCGATTAACTAATGAGGTACTACATATTTATAACTCCCGATTGAGCCTTTTTGACGCTTGGTAAGACAATATTGTTGCTTCTCCCAATCTTGGTTTGTTGAATTGTGAGTTTAGATAAGTTTGAACTGTTTTTAATAAATAGAATATCTTGAGTTTAATTCAAATTTCAACAGCTCCTGAAAACGACCAAAAAATGAACAAAAACTCGTAACACGACTAAATAAAACACGCACTTTAAAAAGGGAAATCAAAAAAACATACATTTGATAAATTTAACAACTAAATGTTGCATTAAGCTAAATATATTGATTTACAAATACCTGCTACCCCCTCCCGACGCAACCATCTCCAACCTAGTTGCAGACTCACCAAGAATGTGTTTTAACAAGACAAGCAAAGAGGATACAACGTTTAATATCTGTTTAGTTAATTATGTTTGAATATTGATGCATTTATAAAATATCTATAGAATTTAAAAATATACCCATTCCACATAAAATGCCTATAACTTATTCAAATGTGCTTTAAAATGACCGTAAAGGGAAGCAAACCATGAAAATATGACACAAACCTCCAAGAGGACATAAGCAGTGATCATGAACTAATGCTGCTCTGCTCGTGACAGCCAACATGAGTGCTAAACTAAACTACACTTATCTATTGAGACAGTACTTGATTCGGTTGGTTAAAAAGTTAGTTTTGTCATAAAAACCGTAAAAAAAGCCTCTCATTCCCCCCTCCCCTAGAATGTGATTGCAAAAGTTCACTGGAATGAAGACGACCATCCCCCAAAATATTCCCGGGACAGATTAAAAACGAAAATTTGAATGTCAGTCGAAACTGAAATCATTTAATATAAAACTTACCCCCCTTCGGTGGCCGCATGGTCTAAGGAGTCACTTTCGTGTTAGACTAGACTGCCGGTGGCAGGGAGGTCGGGGTTCGAATTCCGGTCGGGTGAAATGAGGGTGGTTTTCCTTAAATAGCTTACTAATTTTTCTCCATGCAAATGCGGGTACACTTTCTCTAAGATCAACCTTGTTTATCCCTAACTATTTAGCGTAATTGGTAAACGCGTGTTTAACCTGGAAAAATAGAAAAGTTAAGAAATGAAGTGCCCTCTTGAAGCAGAGAAGGGACCTAACCTACCTCGACTACTTGAAGTGAGTGTTATGAAAACATTAACCTCGCTTGAATGAAGGACCCTTAGCCTCGAGTGCGTGTTGTGATATTATTACAAGTGTTAGCTGCTACTCGAGAAACACAAACATCTCCTCCATTCTTGGCCCTGTTTGCTTTCCGCAATACAAATAATATTAACATTTAGTTCTGGAACGTTATAAGCTTTTCTCTTCGGTTAATTTCTTTAGAGGACGTTAACACTGGAAACATGTGTAACAATAACAGCAATAACAGGAATTACAGTTCTCTTCTCATACTCGTGAATCGACTACAGTGCTCGGTGGTTGAATGTGTTACTAACGTTGGGTCTACAATAGACTCTATAATGTTAACGTTAGTTCATACCCCCCTCTCCCCCACCAGAGCTTATTACCAGGCCACAAGTCTCATGTTCCCGAGCTGGCTACCAGGCCACAAGTCTCATGTTCCCGAGCTGGCTACCAGGCCACAAGTCTCATGTTCCCGAGCTGTTAAATAGAGTACTTTGTCAATAAGTGTAACTGTAGAAACAAATCATCAGGGCTGATGGCTGAGGTTCATCTCAACTTTTAGCTGTACTTGCGGTCTTGTCTTCACGGCGGTCACAACATAACAAAGACACTGTTCAATAACACGGATATATAGAGAATGTATTGTACCTTTCGTCCAACCTGTGAGGTAGCAAGCTTAGCCCGCATTATTCCACTATGGTGAAGCCTTAGTGTAATACGTCAAGGTAAGACTGTTTTTCAGGGTGGACTGAGTGGACTATTTAAATGGCATCTACAGGCTACTCTATTTTTCTTGCGATTGAACATATCTAAAATCTAGAAAAATGTATTAGATCTACTTTCGCGTATTAATACGCCAAGTCACTTGATCTGCATATGTCACTTTTTGGTAAATATTATCAATATCCATAAAATAACAATAATATAGTAAAATGCTATCATTGCTGACCGAAGTAAAATATGTGAGTACTTTCTGAAAGCTGCCCCAAATGTACAGATTCCTAATGAAAATCAAGGTAAGTCTATACCTGCTTTGGCTTCAACGGGCAGTTCTTTAACGGATGTGTCTGAACATTACAAGAAGAATAAAAAGGTCACTTTATTCTAAAAATCAGGTAGAATAAGTCTCCCCAAGAAATCAGAGACAGTTCCATCTCCTTTCAGAGTCAACCCAGAGTGACTCTAGTCTAGCTCTAGACAGACACGTATTGTAAGGAGTAACAATGTTGTTATGACAGGGGGTGACAGTAAGACAACCCTCGTGACGCCAATTTGTCGGTTCCACCCCTACTTCTTGTCTAAGGGTTGGCTTCATACTTCCTGCATTCTTCCTGCGTGCCTTCCAGGAGGCGACTTAGCCCCACATATATCGATATATTAATAACGGTTAATAATAGTCTAGGGAAACAGGGACGAGAGGGTGAGGCTTTCAACCGTGCGCAACGACTTTAAAGCTATGCGAGCAGGATGAGGAGTTATCTCAGAACTACCAGCCAAATTCCAAGAGAAGAGGAATCGGAGTGAATTATGAAAAGTAGCATCTGCATTCGCCTGGAGAGAGGGTTATAGATCAGTCCGACCCCAGAGGATTGGTTTAGATCAATTCTCTTACGAATAGACGTTTGAAAGGTTTTTTTTTTCCCCACCTGGATTCTATTATATAGTACTCTAATAGGTGGAAAGGCCTTCCAGATTCGTAATAAAATCTGGCTCTCCTGTTATGTTGAAGTCCGTTACACTATACGTGCGTCCGACCATGCAGGAAACACGGAGAAGTGTTGGATGGACGCGTATGCCGCCATATTTTGTTTGGAACTTTAAAATGGAGTTTTATTCGTTACTCCAGTAAAATACATATTTGTGGAATGTTAAATTACAAGTGAAACTAGGTCTCTATCATTTAGATGTTCGTTAATTTGAAAAGTAACACGGGAATCGAACCCGGGACTGAGTTATACAGGACTTGTTCAGTGATCACAGTCATCCTTCTAGCTTAAGGCAGAGTCCGTGATGGATGTGTGGAAATCATTGTTACCACAATTACAATTGTAAAACCCGCCTCGGTGGTGTAGTTGGCTAACGCGCTTGTCGTGTTGAGATCGACTGCTGAGGACGGGGAGATCGAGGTTCGAATCTCGGTCGGGTGAACTGGGGGTGGTTTTTCCTAAATGGTTTTCCACTCTCCCTCCACGCAAATTCGGGTTCACTTCCTCTAATTCAACCTTCCCAATTCCTAATCCATTAACGTAATTAGTACTTAAAGCGTATAACCCGAACGGGTAGTAAGACGCGGTGCTAAATATTAATTAATTACAATTGTAAATGAATGGCGAAGCAGGATGTTTGATCACTATGCGTCAAACGGGGATCGCTAAGACATGAACTCGTGACCATACAGCCTATGTTATCGTCCCCTGACTGTACCGTGCGTAGCCGTCCCGCCAATCAAACGGTAGAGTGACGCTGTGAAGGCGCCGGCGCCTGTGCAACCCTCCCAGACAGCCCCAGTGTCGCCAACCCACCCCAGATTCGCGGCACCCCTTCCCCCGTAACGTCTCGATACAGGACCTAACTGTATGGTCCTTATTTCGACAGTACCTCAAGTATCGCTCAGTCTGCCTGCTGTATGATCGTTATTTTCTTCTGATCTAATGTATATATTAACAAAATGAGTTAGTTTGTCTGTCGTGAGCATTGTGCGACAGGTCTGGCCTGGTACTGCACATCGTCATTGAAAGTACCGAGATTTGGTTTCTGGCACTCGTCAGTACTCGACAGGGTGAATTCTAAACTATTTTATGAAGTGGGTTTCACCTATAGGCCTACTTGAAGCACTTCGAGGCCATTGTACGAAGTGGAGAGGGAACAAAACGAGTATGTTACCCAGAAAGGCTCTAGTTTACCTGCTGATAACACTTACTCTTCTGCTGACGAGTATACACACTTGTTCTACTACTAAACCTGGACAGCAATTCAAAATTATATTTTTCTTATTCTCTATTCCAGATAGACTTTTGATTCCACGTAATCCTGGAAGAAATATTCCTAAAGGCCATTTCCGTGAATAAACTAAACTGCCAAAGTTGTGTAGCCAATTTATAAAAAAAAATGTTTACAATAAAAGTACTTCAAGTTTAAAAAATAGTGTTGTGACACTGCAAGACTATTTTTAGAATTATTTCGGAATTTGAGGTTACTGCATCAACTTTATATTTTTACACCTCGCCGAATAGAACGAAAATCCTATTCTGACTTGCCGTGACGTCACAAGCAGGCAAAGTCCTAAGTTCCTAGTAAAGCAACTCTACAACACTTGCTGTACACACGACCTGTCAGTTCAAACTCTCGGACTGAAGAACGTGAAAAATAAATATCAGGATTAAAAAAAAGATTGTCATCCACGGCTCGTTTCGGGTGGAGAATTTTGACAGCTCGGCCCACTACTTGGGGCAAGAGTGGACTAAGCAGATGAATTAATGTTTGTATACCTTGATTTCTACACTTGCTGCGATACCTGCCTAGGTAGGTGTCCTTCAAAGTGAATGTTTGCAAAGGAGGGACAACGTCAACGGAATATCAATGAATTACGAGCAGCTAAACTCCATGGCGTCAACCTGCGGCTGCACAACAAACTCTCCGGCAGTTAATCTCAGTTTTCTAGACCGAAGCCGCTACTTCATAGTTAGAGCATCTCCTCGTGAGTCCGACCCGGCTACAGACGCACTGATACACAGGATCGAACCAGGGACCTCTGGATTTGTAGCCAGGACAGGAACTCTGACCTCTAGACCACAGAGGCTGTCGGTCATTACTTGCACTTAGTCCAATTTTATAGGAAGGGTCTTCAATAAAATACAAACACATTTTAAAGCGGCCAATATTGGTCACGTGACCTAACTATAAGGCCTTACTTATGAAAATTGGAGTGTATTGCAGGTTGTGTTAGAAAGAGAACGACCCAGACAGTCGTCACTAATAGAACCTGCGTGGTACATTTATAACCCCCCTCAACCCTCGTCTAGACAATGAAATATGTCACACGCCAACAACAACATTACACGTTTAACGAGATCAACAAGGTGTGTCTGGATGTCTCTAGGTCAGATTATACCAGGACCGGCTTAGGAACACGATCAAGGTGAGGTATCCACATTGTCCAAAAGCGTCAGCCGTAGAACACACGACCTGGCGTATGGCAGTAAACTGTCGGAAACGAACGTTTATTTGTGCATGAATAGCGATCTTGACATCGTGTGTGACAACTGACAGTACACATGTTCACTATAGGCGGTGATAAACGACAGTTTAGTTCTGAGGCTGATCAAAGAATTGCCAGGAGGAGAGGTCTAAGACCTGCTAAAAGTGCGTTACATAACTGAGCAGTCACGTGATCTGAAGAAATGGAGTGTTGATATGCGATGCACATGCGAGTTATTGCAGCTCCTAAACGTGCCGCCGTCTAAAGATGGCGTGAGTGGCGAGCCAATGGGGGGGCGGCGAACTTTGTCGACGTTAAATGTGACATTCTTCATGACACCGCTGAGTTATGTGAAAGTGGTGCTTGGTGTACTGATGGGGACAGTCTCATTGACCACACTTGGTGCTGGATGTTTTGTTGGCACTTGTCTCATTGACCGCACTTGGTGCTGGATGTTTAGTTGGCACTTGTCTCATTGACCGCACTTGGTGCTGGATGTTTAGTCGGCACTTGTCTCATTGACCGCACTTGATGCTGGATGTTTAGTCGGCACTTGTCCCATTGACCGCACTTGGTGCTGGATGTTTAGTCGGCACTTGTCTCATTGACCGCACTTGGTGCTGGATGTTTAGTCGGCACTTGTCTCATTGACCGCACTTGGTGCTGGATGTTTAGTCGGCACTTGTCTCATTGACCGCACTTGGTGCTGGATGTTTAGTCGGCACTTGTCTCATTGACCGCACTTGGTGCTGGATGTTTAGTCGGCACTTGTCTCATTGACCGCACTTGGTGCTGGATGTTTAGTCGGCACTTGTCTCATTGACCGCACTTGGTGCTGGATGTTTAGTCGGCACTTGTCTCATTGACCGCACTTGGTGCTGGATGTTTAGTCGGCACTTGTCTCATTGACCGCACTTGGTGCTGGATGTTTAGTCGGCACTTGTCTCATTGACCGCACTTGGTGCTGGATGTTTAGTCGGCACTTGTCTCATTGACCGCACTTGGTGCTGGATGTTTAGTCGGCACTTGTCTCATTGACCGCACTTGGTGCTGGATGTTTAGTCGGCACTTGTCTCATTGACCGCACTTGGTGCTGGATGTTTAGTCGGCACTTGTCTCATTGACCGCACTTGGTGCTGGATGTTTAGTCGGCACTTGTCTCATTGACCGCACTTGGTGCTGGATGTTTAGTCGGCACTTGTCTCATTGACCGCACTTGGTGCTGGATGTTTAGTCGGCACTTGTCCCATTGACCGCACTTGGTGCTGGATGTTTAGTTGGCACTTGTCTCATTGACCGCACTTGGTGCTGGATGTTTAGTTGGCACTTGTCCCATTGACCACACTTGGTGCTGGATGTTTAGTTGGCACTTGTCTCATTGACCGCACTTGGTGCTGGATGTTTAGTCGGCACTTGTCCCATTGACCGCACTTGGTGCTGGATGTTTTGTTGGCACTTGTCTTATTTAAACAACTCATCAGTTTGGATATTAAAAGCTCCGTTCGGCGTGAACTGATCAAGTTTTTTTTTGTGTTTGTACCTCGTCTTACTACCCGTTTGGACTTTGGTTTTTTTAAAAGTCAAGTCATTGGTTACCCCCTGGAGTAGGCTACCTGGTATTCACGAGGTTTTGACAGAATGCCAACAGTTCCTCGTAGTCGAGTGGATAGAGGTATTCCAAGAATGCTCACTCCCGCGGTGATAGTAGGCGGGGACCGAACCCGGGACAATACCCAATCACGTCACTCTGACCTTAGGCTAGTATATACTCATGCATAACGCATAACAAATAGTGCACAGCGTACGGTGCATTCATATTAATTCATATTAATACACAACGGCTTATAATGAAAGTTTTTTTAGCTCTGTGTCTTACTGCCCATTCGAGGCTAGGGACGAGTGAGGTTGATTTTATAGAGGAATTATACCCGTATTTTCGCGAAGGGTGATTGAAAAACCATTTAGGAAAAACCACGCTCATTACACCCAACCGGGATTCAAATTCCCGTCGGCGGCAATAAACTCTATTGTAAGAGTGACGCCTTAGACCATTCGGCCACCGAAGCAAATCACGCGAGTTTTACTGATTTAAGGGTGACTTGGAAAATAACGCGCATTAAACTGAAATTAACGTAATTTAATCGGTAGCTGGTAGTTGTGATGTTATTATTGTCATGAATACCAACCTCTCAATAAAATAATACAAACTGGAATATTTACAATAATAATTACAACAGTAGTCATTGACGGTCTGCTGTGTCTACTGGTGTTTGATTGGCTGGAGAGCCTTTCCTCGCGTTCTCATTGGCTGATACGTCTAAAGTCCAAGGTCCGTCTATGCTCAGGTCCAGGCATATTCATAAATCAACTTTATACATCTATCATTTAAAATGATATGTATAGTTTTTAATATTGAAACACATTTTTATTAGTAACATACGTCATCGTTCTTTGTATTTTATTCTTTACCTGAAATTGTTTTAATATACCTATAGCCAATGAAAATTGGTTCAACCCTTAACCATTGTTAAAGAAGTAAAACGTGTGATTATGATCAAAGGCGAATATTTAAAATTTTATTAATGATAAATTTAACCGTAGCACCTAGGCTATGTTTGGTATATTTTATTTGCGACAAATGAAGCAGGGTTTCTGCGTGATGTCATCCCCAACATTGCTCCAGGGCAAGAGTCGAGACTTGACCTGGTAGGATCGTAGTTCAATTCCCGGCTAGAGGAACTGAGCATTTTTACAATATGCTATTTCACTGTCTGTCAATTATAATGTCCACCTTTCCCTTCCTCAGCCCAATAAAGTCGGGAGACCTTTAATAGTTTTATGGTTATAGTTGTGATGAAGTTTCTAGAACCATCTCCACGTCACGCGGTCACTGCTGAGTCAGTGCATGACTGTTAAAACACTACAACTTTCATAGAAAGGGCCTTTTAGGAAATACAAACACAGTCCGACACTGGATGTTGTGTGGTTTATCAGTCTTGTGCTGATAAAGTGACCGTTAAATACCTCAAATAATAATTATCAAGAGTAGACGTTCGTATTCACGTATTGTCAAAGCTACACTTTCTATGAAGAAATAGCAAGTTTTGTCTCTGATTGGAAAACATTTCATACATAAGATCCTAAATATATAAATATGATAGATGTTATATGTTTTGTATTCACTGAACCTGTCAAGAATAAGCTAAAGGTAGGTGACCTGGTGGTCTAGGGGTAAGGTTTCAGACTTCTGAGCTGGCGGCCGGGGTTCAATCCTCGGTCCCGGCACATATTTATCTGATTACCAAACCCTTCCTTCACCTCTGACAAGACATCTTGTGAATGTGGGGAATGCCAGGCCTCCACCGTGGTTCGGATTCCACGTTAAACTGTAGGTCCCTCATTTCATCTCACAATCACCCTACCATTACACATTAGCGTAAGTGCGTATAACCCGAACGGGTAGTAAGACGTGGTGATAATAATAATAATAAGCTAAAGCTACTAAATATAAATTCAATCTTGAATTGACCAATTCTGGCCCTTCCGTTTGTACAAACCGTACTACCGTACTGCTTCTGATGTAGGGGGAGGGGGGGGG
>CABFVZ010000647.1:143371-163415 GCA_902151445.1 Timema monikensis
GGGGGCAGCTCCTGTCTGTCTTTGGGGGGCGTCATGTCTGACATGATCAAACCCCTGGACCCCAAGTCAGGGGGATTTGGTGGTGGGGGCGGAGGGTTCGGCGGCGCCATGTCGGGGGCTGGAGGAGGCGTCCACCCCCACCTGAGTCCGGCTCTCCACCCCCACCACGCGGCCATGTCGCACTACATGTACCAGCACTCCAACGTCCACCATCACCACCAGGGGTTCATGAACCCCGGACCTCCGGGTCCACCTGGTCCACCACCCCACCCTTCCATGCACCACCACCACATGACGTCACTGGGTGGACTGGGGCTTGCCGCCACTTCCAACGGCATGGTGAGTCACACGAGGGGGAATGTACCCGCATTTGCGTGGATGGAGGTTTCGAAACCATTAAGAAAATAAAAAAACCTCACTATACCCGGCCCGGGATTCAAACCAATTTAAATGAGCCCGACATCTATCCCGTGCACCCACCGCTACGGGTCCCTCACGGTAAAGAGAAATTGTTTGTTTCAATATAAACAATTTAATAAAATGGGGTGTAATCGTAATAAAGGAACTTTAAGGGTGCATATCTCACTTTTTACTCCGAGGTGTATACAAACCTTGATCGAGAATTCCGACCAAAGATCTGTGGGTGTGTTTGGACATCCCTGGTTAAAAAAACTACCCTTGTACCCACGAGTGTTGTTAGTTATTTCTTAAATAATGACTTGTTTTGTGAGGTTCTCGACTAGTTTGTTTCTGACATGTGTGGTCCAGACAACATATACAACACACTGTTTGCTAACATACACCCTATCTACGCTAGGAGAGCTGTTAGGTGAAGCAATTATTGACCGAAAGAAACTCATGCCAACCTATTTGGATATAATTATTGATAATATAGTATTACTAAGAGAATAATAATTATTTCCGGATAGGTTGACAATAGTCACTTCCGGCCAATGTTTTCAATACAGAACCAGCTCCCTTAACGTAGACGGGGTAGACCTGAATTATTTTAACAAGATTTTGATAGGTTATTTTAATAATTTTAATTGTTATGTTTTTCCAGACGAGCTGGAGGTCCGAGTACACGTGATAGCTCTCCGCCATATTGGATTCAGAGAACCTCTTCCACGCTACGCATGCGCCTCGCATCGCCCCCTCAACTGAACACAACTGGTTCCAGCCGGACTAAACTAGTTTCATCCGGATCGAACTGGCTCCAGCCGGACTTGACACGTTTCGGTCAGCTTGAACTGGCTCTCCCGGATTAAACTTGAGTTTTATTGCAATTTATTTAATCGAATGAGATACATTTTAATAGATTGTAAATGGGACTACATAACTTATTTAAAGGCACAAGGAAATGATATTAGCAGACAAACATCCCCGTGGTTTTTAAAGTTCGCACACAAACACATTGTCAGCCCAATAGTTAACACATTCTCTTCAATGAGTCTTGAAATAAACTGAGATAAAAACACAAAGTTTCAGCAGCAAATAAAATACTTCATGACGGATGAAATATTTATATTATTATTATTAGCACCGCGTCTTACTACCCGTTCGGGTTATACGCACTTACGCTAATGTGTAATGGTAGGGTGATTGTGAGATGAAATGAAGGACCTACAGTTTAACGTGGAATCCGAACCACGGTGGAGGCCTGGCATTCCTCACATTCACAAGATGTCTTGTCAGAGGTGAAGGAAGGGTTTGGTAATCAGATAAATCTGTGCCGGGACCGAGGATTGAACCCCGGCCGCCAGCATAGAAGTCCGACACCTTACCTCTAGACCACCAGGTCACCCAAATATTTATAAAACTTTAGAAAAAACGAAACAATATGGTGATAAAAATTTGAATAGGTTCTTCTATTTAACGCAGTTGTTTATTTCCACCAGAGAGAAAAAAAAACAGGGATCATAATAAAAATCACTTTTATAAGAATAATTTTAAATTTTAGTGCATAATTGTTGTGTAATAGGTTCTCTGAGCTTTCGAAAAAGCCCCCATTTTTGAAATATATAAAAAAAAATAGGAGCACAAGTACAAAAAATATATAATAATAGGGGGAAAATAAAACTATGAATAGAACAATCGATGGTGAACCGTGTGATACATATTTAGAACGTTAACCATATGTTGGTTTTTTTTAAAAGGAAACAAAAGTGCAATGAAAGTTTTATAATTTTATCTCATTATTTTTTATTTTTTAATAAAATTTAATATAAGACTGTGTTCGCTTGTAAACAAGGTGTATAGATATAACTTTATTCCTTTCAAATTGTTAAAACACATTGTACAGTAATTATATTATTATGTTTATAATTTAAAGTCATAGATATTTGATGAAATTAATACAGATGTTATTCCTTATCCTCTTTTTATTTACAGCATTTAAATGTTTTGTTTTTTTAAGTACTATTTTCTTTCACGCAGATCAATTTTCAACAGAATGATAGCTGTGTAAAATTCAACAAAATACAAAGTGTGTTTGCTGTCGATGTCTAATGGAGAAATAACTCACATTTCTTCATCTCAACCATAAAAAATAAAAAACACGTTCTTATGCACCTTCACTTTCATATAGATATAATATATATTTGAATATAATAAAGATTATATTGTGCTATAAATAATTTCCCTCTCTTTTCATAATTATATATAATATTTAAAGAATAAAGTAATGTGTCATTTTAAGTGTTTAGTCTATTACAAGTCTGCATTAGTGTCACAAATAGGTAATGTAAAATATAACAAATTAAATCTGTATTAACTTTTACGTGACATTAAAAAAAATGGCTACAATTATTACTAGCAAGCATTGCCAAATCTTATTTCTATCTAAGGTGCGTTTATTTGTGGTAATTTCACCTCCAAAAGTAAGGCTGTATTATAAATGAATTTGACTGTTATTTATTTAATATTTGACCCATTTTATATATATATATATATTTTTAAAAAAAATCAATAATATAGCTGTATTTAAGGGACTCAATATGTGATTTCTAAAAGTATTATTTGAACATGTAAAATATTATTTTTCGATCCTGAAAAAAAATATAACCAACTTAAATTAACATTTTTAATTCGTAATGACTGAAATTTTACTAACATCTTTGTGTTCTAAAATATCATAGGTTTACATAAAATAATGACACTTTTAGTTAATTTGATTCAATTAAGTGAAAAATTTAATAAAACTCAACATGGGATGTCATATTTCCAGGTTATCATGTGGACTACTAACACGTTTGTAATACATATGAATTTACCATACACGTGTTCCACATATGACTTAGGTCTACATTAAATTAAAATGGTTTGATTGGCATATCATTATTTTTGTCTAATCTTTGATTTTCTTAGATTTCTTATGGCTAATTTAAATAATCATTTTAAAAGTTTTTTTCGTCAGTAGTAGATAAGCCTTGTGTATGTTCCTTGTTCGGATGTTTCCTCTACAACATCCACACCGACTCTCCATACAATGCTGACATTATTGTAGGACTAACACCAGTAGAATCGATCTCAATTTTACTAAACTAAAACATAGTATTAAACCATTATTTTATTTCTCTAAATACAGCTGTAAGTATTAGATCTGAATAAAAAAATAATTGAATGTTGTGTTCTTTAAACAATAAAAATAAAGTGTTTTTAGTGTGAAAAATGTGTGCATAGAATTTCTCTTCCCATTTCATGATGAGAATTAGTGATTAATGAATTGGAAGCTAAGAACAGCCTGTAGTAGGCTGAAAAATGTTTTCTATCTTCTTTTTTCTTCTTAAATTATCAATAGTTTTTTTTCCAACACTCAGAATGAAATAGACCATTTTACAAAGGACCATCACTGGACAAAAAATTATATACTGTATATATCAATTGTGTTTATGTAAATTGCATAAATCAAGAAAACTGAAAAGAAATTATGTGGATTGTTTTTCTTTCGCTCCCAACACTTCCCTGTTAATAATATTGTATATTATTGTAATGGCTCCAAATGTTTATTATGATATTTAGCGCCGGAGTTGACCCTTTAGGAGACCTAAACTATCTTAATATAAGTAAACCTACAGTGAGGCTGTTCTAATCCACAAAGTAAAGGATTGGAATTCGCGTAGTAAATTTAAAAAAAAACCTCCACTTTTAACCTTACAGGGTTTGAACACAGACTGAACCGACTATGGACTTATTAGTTTTATTAGATATATCAAGATCCTTTCCGATCGTGCTAAACAATTAGTTTTTTGAGGCCATCTATCTTAATTGAACAGTTTTCTCTTTTTTTATTGACAAATTCTGCAAAATATACCCATATGGGTGAATATTTCAGACAGCTAAACATATTTTTATTACAAACATTGGTTAAAATTCACTAACGTTAACCTGTGTGGATATAATAAGTAGTTTTCTAGTCATACTATATTATCAATTAAAAGTGTACCTCACTAAGGATTACTGTATAGTTGGCGGTTCAGTAACTTATTGAAATAACAAAATGTTCTTGTACAACTATTTAGGTGTTTTGTTTCGCAGTTGTGGCAACAAGAGATATTAGACTAAAATGTGTTATATCTACACTTTTATCTTCTTATAACTAGCCACCAAAAACAAACTCTTTATTTTGTAAGCACATGCGCACCAACACAACCTAACGGGTTTGTATGACGTAATCAAAAACATTTATTTCGTCTAGTTCGCCATTTAATTCGTGAAGAGAACGCTGCCTTTTAGAAGCTTTCGTTTGTAAAAAGTAAACAAAACTGAACAAATGGTTTGTTTGTGAAAGTTTTAACAGCCAAAAGTGAAAGCAGCTTAACATATCTTTCAGATCTTATGGTTTGACGTATGGCTACATGAGAGGAGATCTGGTTGCCAGTCAGCACTAATAATAACCATTGTTATGTGGTAGAGACTAGGCTTGACTGCTACTGTATAATGAAGAACTTTTATATGTTCATAAGTTACGTTTTCCTCTTTTCTGACGCTGAATTGGTTCATGATCAGGAGTTACCGTTTTAACTTACCGCCAGTTACTGTCAAATCTCCGCGTCTTACCGCCTGTTCAGGTTATACACATATTTAATAAACTGCTCTAACGGGGTAAGGATGTGGAGAAGTCATTTTAGAGATACTCTACCCGAATTTGCTTGGATGTAGAGTGGGAAACCGTTTAGGGAAAAACCACCCTCATTATACCTGACCAGGATTCGAACCCCGATCTCCCCGTTATAAACAGGCCAGTCTAATATGAAAATAACTCCTTAGACCGTTCAGCCACTGAAGCGGGCTCTACCAGTTCTTGTTATTCGCATATTTACAATATCGGGTTAGAAATGTACCCGCATTCCCGTGTATAGAATGGGTAGCCTGACTACCTTAGTAGATGTTGGTTGTTCTCTATCACTCGGTCAGTGAGTTGTCCAGGAATGTACAACTACAATACTTTTACTGGGTGCTGCTATACAACAAGGTGCGATCGAGGCTACTGGGGAGTGGAGGAGTTAATATAATGATGGAATTACATACCATGTACTCATCACAAGACATCAAGTCTCGTAGAATAGGGTGGGCAGGAAATGCAGCTCGAATGGAAGAATCTAGAACATTGTTCAGGCACATTGGTGACCGTTGCAAATATTGATTGGAAAAACCAGCTCATTTACTCGAGCAACAGTCAAATTTCTATATGAAGAACCTTATTAGAGAACTATAACAGTTACCAAAGTCAAATTTCTATATGAAGAACCTTATTAGAGAACTATAACAGTTACCAAAGTCCAATTTCCACATGAAGAACCTTATTAGAGAACTATAAAAGTTACCAAAGTCCAATTTCCACATGAAGAACCTTATTAGAGAACTATAAAAGTTACCAAAGTCCGATTTCTATATGAAGAACCTTATTAGAGAACTATAACAGTTACCAAAGTCCGACTTCTATATGAAGAACCTTATTAGAGAACTATAACAGTTACCAAAGTCAAATTTCTATATGAAGAACCTTATTAGAGAACTATAACAGTTACCAATTTCCACATGAAGAACCTTATTAGAGAACTATAAAAGTTACCAAAGTCAAATTTCCACATGAAGAACCTTATTAGAGAACTATAAAAGTTACCAAAGTCCGATTTCTATATGAAGAACCTTATTAGAGAACTATAAAAATTACCAAAGTCCAATTTCCACATGAAGAACCTTATTAGAGAACTATAAAAGTTACCAAAGTCCGATTTTGATATAAATAACCTTATTAGAGAACTATAAAAGTTACAAAATTCCAATTTCTATATGAAGAACCTTATTAGGGAACTAGAAATGTTAACCTTCGAATATACGTACCTTTCAGTGAATGGAATTTGTTACACAGAAATATATAATATTGTGTCGTGGAGTGTTGCCAGAGTAAGCAAAGCTTGTTACGACTGTACCTGTGATATGTTCTCTTCCACTCTGTCCCCATTTGACCAGTCATACATAGCAGTGTAGTGGAGTGTTGCCAGAGTAAGCAGAGCTTGTACAACTGTATCTGTGATATGTTCTCCCCCACTCTGTCCCCATTTGACCAGTCATACGTAGACCCTTGTCTACAAATATCACACCAGAATGTTGATACTTCACAAATGAGAGTTCTACTAAGTGATGAGAACAACTCACAGGTACAGTTCCAGCTAACTCTGCTCACCCGGGCAACAATCAACGACACGACACTGATAATGGTTAATAATTTGCTAGGATTATAGTACGAATAGTATTTCTGTATAATCCCGACAGTTTCCTTTATTACTCCATCAAATACATTTATATTATTTTATCAGCCGTGTCATCAGCAACTGGGACCACACTTAGAGTGACTAATTTACTACTCAGCTGACACTTCTCAGAGCTTGGAGACTGCACACCTCGTTCTTTCAACCTTGGGTTTGCTACTCAGAGCTTGGAGACTGCACACCTCGTTCTTTCAACCTTGGGTTTACTCCTCAGCTGACACTTCTCAGAGCTTGGAGACTGCACACCTCGTTCTTTCAACCTTAGGTTTACTACTCGGCTGACACTTCTCAGAGCTAGGAGACTGCACACCTCGTTCTTTCAACCTTGGGTTTACTACTCAGCTGACACTTCTCAGAGCTTGGAGACTGCACACCTCGTTCTTTCAACCTTGGGTTTACTACTCGGCTGACACTTCTCAGAGCTTGGAGACTGCACACCTCGTTCTTTCAGAAAGTTTGGACTTACAGACCCCAATATTCTTCCGTTTAACGTCCCTTGAAACTCGAAAACGAAAGATTTGCAGATCAGGGCCTGTTCTTTGAAATCCAAGAAGAGGTAGCTAATTGGTTGCCACCTTTTTGAGTCCGAACGAAAGGACCGGGTTTATTTCTAGTATCAGCCACTTGAACTCACATTATCTCAATATTCATTCGGAGATTTCACCAACAAGCTTGACTCTGACTTGGAATGCCGAGGATCGAATCCCTTTCAGGTACAATGGTTGAGTCTGAGAGGGTAGATTGCTCCTCGTAAGGGAGGGAGGGGGACGCTCAAGACTGACGCTGGGCTTATCTCAGTCAACGGCGCGAACCGACGCTTATCCCCCCTTCCCCTCCCTCGCAATCTTGAGCGGATCATGGAGCCGGGACCAAAGGAGCAGTCACTTCCCGACGTTATCCTCGAGCATGAAGCCGTGTTTTCTTAGGTTAAGTGCCCATATAACGCCCGATTGACCTGTGTGTTGGACACTAGATCAAAGTATAATATTTTGTCGCCGCGTCTTACTACCCACTCAGGTTATACACATACGCACGGAAAAACGGGTTACTAAGGTGACCGGACATTGCATTATTTAACAAGTTGTCAGTCATTTCAAAATATGGTTCACGACAAAATTGAAAAGTAGATTATCAACACGCCGAAATGTAATTAATATATGTACGTATTAGTTTTTTTAATTAGAAAAAACTAAATTATAAATTAGCTCATTTTTAACGACGTTCCATTTGAAGTGGTTATGTACTGTCCTGTATTTACTGTAGCACCCGACTTGAGACGTACTCATCTGACTGTATCTATCATGTTCCATACTGACAGGGAGTGTCATCATACCTCTCTCCCCTCGCCTAAACCTGATCCTTGGTCGAGAGCGTCAAGAGTTTGAACTTCAGCCTCTTTCAAGGAGACCATCGTGCTTAGCTCTCAACACTTTTAAAATTGAACATCAACGTTGCACGTAGGAAATTGTGATAAAGATTGTAAGCTTTTAGAGCTAAGTTTATCCTCCAGAGGTGTGTGATGTATCAAGCAACGACTCCTCTCCTGGTTTATCCTCCAGAAGTGTGTGATGTATCAGGCAATGACTCCTCTCCAGAAGTGTGTGATGTATCAAGCAACGACTCCTCTCCTGGTTTATCCGTGAGGACGCCCCGGAAGAGAGTAGTGGAGAGTCTTTGTCTCACTAAGCCCTCCACTCGAGATATCGCCCAAAGTCCGTCAGTCAATCGGCCAGTAACCTTTTCTTCCCGCGAGCCCAGAAGGACGTAAAAGCGAAAATTCTATTTTCCGGGCGACCGCGTTAAAGCGATCTATTCTCCCCTCCAACTTGTGGTGTTATTTACCCTGGAGAGTTTAGAAGGCAGTGAACTGGACGGAAGTCCTGTTACAATGGACCCGGGGAGCTTGGACCTACAAGTATTGAAATGAATCAACTTGGAACAGTTTTTTTTTTTGTGTCATCGAATGAAAGATGTGAGTTGCGAGGAGGACGGCAAGACAAACTCTCCTTGGGACGAGAATTGAATTGAGTTTTTTTAGGGAAAGTAAATAAGCCTCTCGCTAAACAGTTTCCTCTCTAGAATCTTCACCCTCTAGACGGACACTCTAGTTTCTATCATCTCACACGAGGCTGGACAAATCGTGCTCTTCTATAGAACTTATTACAGGCTACGTTATCTGCCCTCCAGGATTTGACCGGTTTTTAGGGGCTTAGAGCCCTTTTCAAAGAGTGTAAAACAAAATGGAATATTCAAAAGTCATCTTCCTTTATCCGGTCTCATCATTGGAATGATTCAAGCAGAATAATTGTACGTACAATCCATCATTGTCATTTAAAATATGATTGCTTTTGTTGGACAATAATTTGAATAGGCAAGGATCTATTTTAATAACGAAATTATTGAGGTTGATGTTTTCAACTACACTCCATGAATCCTGAATGGTAGCAGTCTTACCTTGACTGATTACACTATGGCCCTAAGCTGCCTTACCTTGACTGATTACACTATGATCCTCTCTTATAAGCTACAACATAGTGGAAACCAACCAAGGTAAGCTTGCTACCTTTCAAGATAAATGAACCTCACATAATATGGTCGATATTAAGAACATACATTATTTTAATTTCTTTAATTTCGACTGTGGATAAATACGGAAGGAGATTTTTACTAGTGGTATTTGTCAACTTTCTAAGCACCGGTACTTGATTTACAAACTGACTTAACCTTAGGACATCCTACTCACGCACCCAATAAAATTGCGAGAAATTGTAGTATTTGGATCACATGACGACTTGTGCTGTATTCTACCTGGGTTGGAACCAGGTTCCTTTAGACCTGCAGTCCTTTCCCTAACTACGCAACCCCACGATCTGGAATCAAGATAAACAAATCTTGGAAGAGGTTTTTTTCTGAAGGTCTCCTCAGCTATCTGGGATTATAAGCCGTGTCTGTGGCTTTGTGGATTGAAGTGCTATATAATATTATGTTTGTGGAGGTGATTGGAGGACATAGAACTCTCAACCGGGATTTAAACCACTTATAAGATTAGTTCGGGACTCTATGAATACAGCCACAGGTTTTTGTAAACTCGATTGTTGATGTTTAAAGGGAGGAAAGCTATATATTTGCTAGAAAAAGGGGTTATATGCCTTAAACGATGCAGAACCTGTCTAAACAGTTTTAAAAAGTCATGTATTAAATTTGAGAAACAGGCTTCTTTAAAAAAATAACATTCCAAATTAACTAATATATATTTCGTATTCCCTAGTTCAATGGTCAAAAATAATATTTTTACAACGTTGGGGGAGGGGGGGGGGGCGTAGCTCGTTAAAATATTACTTTTATAAAAATATACCTAAATGACCAAATAAGTTTTGAATTTATTTTTTAGTATTAATAGTAGCCCACAAACAATATTTTATATTTATTTGCTATGTTTTATATTAACTACGTTTAACGTGAAAGGTGACAACTTACTTTGCTTGGTTCCACTATGGTACAGCCTATAAGATAGGACCATAGTGGAATACGTCATGGTAAGACTGCTACCTTTCATGGTGAACTAAGTGCACATTATTTCTACGATGTTTAGTAATCGTATATTATGTTAAAAAAAATTAAAACCAATAATCATAAACCAACCCAAATTGTTTTAAATGTATTTATTTTATTTTCGGATTCAAGTTTCTTACGCCCGCAAGTGAAACTAGTAGCATCTACAACTCGTCTTTTGTTGGCTTTTCGTCCTGTCCTCGAGTTTAACTCTCGGCCAAATCCAAGGAAGGAAATTAAGTGTCTCTTTTATATCGCACAATGGTAACAACCCTGGACCCCGTGCGCAATAACACCCCCTCTCCCCACGATGGTTCTTCAGTTGCGCAACCATTCACCAACAGGGGTGTACCTAACAATCCATTGCTACAGAAGGCTCCAATAACCACCGAGATAAACAAATATCACCATCACAAAATATCTTAATATCATCTTTATTATTATTATTATTATTTTATCGCCGCGTCTTACTGCCCATTCAGGTTATACTCATGTTATGTATTAACTACAATAATGGGTTAGGGATGAGTAAGATTTAATTTAGAGGAACTTTACCCGCATTTGCGTGGAGGAAGAGTGTAGAACCATTTAGGAAAAACTACTGTCAGTACACCCGACCGGGATTCAAACCTCAAGTTCCCTGCCATTGACAGTCTGGTCTATTGCGAGAATATTGGCTTAGACCACGCGGCCACCGAGGCAGGTAATAAGTTAATACAAATGCTAGTAATTGTTTGACATATTTTTGCTAGTAGCTAATATTATAAAAGGTAATTATCGATGGAGAGCTAATAGTATGGGTGTTCGAAGTTTCGACCCCCAGAACAAACTCCGATATATTACAACAGATGTGCAATATCTCGCTAGAAATGACATATTTCAACATATGATCACTTTATAACAGTGTTTTAACACAAACTATTATTAAATGACATCTCTAACGTAAGAAGAGATACTATGTAAACATTAAATGATATTGTGGGCTTTGTTTATCCTCTAAACTTTTATCTTTACCGAGATACACTTAATGGATAGTTAAAAGAATTGAAAGCTGTGCTAATTGAGAGCAACATAACATTATCTTCGACTTCAACTTTGCTTCGGATATTTCAAGCTTAGCTTCGACTTAATTTAGTTTTTTTTAAATGACCTTCGTAAACCCCTAATGAATAGTCATATTAACGAACTAATTAAACTTTAAATTAACTTGTTTAGAGGTTATAACGAATATGTTATTAGATTTTAATATTTTATTTAAACAATAATATTCTTTGTTTGTTTGGATATTGAAACAAGTTAAATTTTAAATACAGTAAATAATAAATCTGTAGCATTCATTTTCAAATATTAAAATACAACACAATGAATATTTCTCACGTCATCATAAATACTATTTATTATGTTAAAATGTTTGCAAAGGGTGGAACGTGCCTACCACGATGCGTGATCCACTGTTTGAGAAACCAGACGAGTATTCTCGGGTTTTGAGGATCTAAGACTGAACAGAAATCGCATTTTATTGTCTCTGAACCAAAGTATTTTATTAAACAGCAGGTCCGGATCAGTCAGTAGCGTGTCCGCCTTCTAAGCTAAGGGTCCCGGGTTCGATACTTAACAAGTCTGGGAAATGTATCATTGGTGACGTGGGTTCCCGTCGTTGAATTAACAGTCGGTTTAGAAAGTACACTTCAAATACCTCAACTAAAATAGTTGGCTGTACATCGCCGGTCCGAACGACAGCAACAACTCGCAAGGTAATACTGTGGGAAACTTCCTGGAGATTCAGGGAAGATGTAAGAAGGGAACACATCATTGTTCTCTGTTTCCCTCGTACAGTTCTGGGGGGCATGGACTCGTCCGACTAGGACTATCGAGAGTCTACTGAATATTTATATATTACAAACAAAATATGGCGGCTTCGAGTGTTTCCTCTGTTCGCCACTAGGTTCATTTTTCTAGATTCTCCCCATCACGCTGCATGTCCTGCCTACTGTACTCTAGAGACTTTATTCTCCTAACAATGTCTTGTGACGAGTACAGCTATCCTCATCCTCTTTGGACCAAATATCTTCCTAAACACCTTGTTTTATAACACCCTTTTTTTTTGTCGTGTAAGCTAAGAGACCACGTTCCCCACCGTCATATATTTTTTTTTAAGGAAAAGTATTTATTTTTATTAAATTTGTATGATAAAATTTGACACGATATTTGATAAAATACCCTAGCCTTTTCTTCCAAGCTTGTACAATATATTTGATTATAAAAATGGAAGCCAGTCATATCAAAAATAAAACATGAAAGCTGCTCTGTTAATATGCTACAGACTAAGTGTTACCGGTTACATTTTCAACTGCTTTAAATGTCCGGGTCTCGCCATTTCCTTTGAGCATGTTCTACAATGGAAATATTTTTTAAAATATTTGTAAAATTGTGTTATTTTATAAAATAAATGTGACGGTATAGTCCCGTCCTTATCTTCCTAGAGCCCAAGAACAGGATATTCACAATGGTGGGTTCGGGTTCAAACCCCGGGGGAGGGAGGCTGATAGAAGGTGTGTTCTCCCCTGATTTCCTCATCCCGAATAATCCTCGCATTCAATGGCTGAATGGGGGAAGGGGGAGGGGGGATTGTCATCACGACAGATGCTGCTCTCGGGACATGACCTACCTCAACATCCCTCCTCGGGGACTCACGACACTTCACAGCCGACCCGCCATTTTTAATATTCTAGCATGTTCGTATTACTTCATACATTTCCTCAGAAGGTTTTCTTCCAACAGGCGCATTCTCAACCAAATGGTTATATCGATACACGACTTACACACTGACATAATTATAGAAATAGAACATGCAATACCTGCTTCGGTGGCCGCACGTTCTAAGGCGTCACCCCCACAATAGCCTAGACTATCAATGATGGGAAGATCGGGGTTCGAACCCCTGGTTTTTCTTAAATGGTTTTCCATTCTCCCTCCAAACAAATGCAGGTACATTTTCCATAGGTTATACCTTCCTCATCCCTACAAGCTTAGCGCAAACATCCCGATCGGGCAGTAAGATGTGAAGTAAGACTGTTGACTCAACGCCGGGAATCGAACTCGTTGCTTTGATTACGTTACGGATTGACAACAATATCAGATGATTGAACCAACCGTCAACTTTTGTTTACTGACGTCTCGTTCTTTCAGCTACAGTCCAATGTCCGTAGGAAGAACTTTTTCTGACAGCTGTAAGATGTTACTAGAACTACTTTCACGTCTAGTCATGTGATCTGCAGCTGTCACTTTTGATGGATAGTATTAATAACAATCATGGGCATACGCTGTAGGGGGTTCAGGGGTTGAACCCCCCCCTCCCGAAATAATGGCAACATTAACTCTATTTTCATATATCTTGTGCCGATATTACGTCATCGGACGCCTAGTGTGTTCTACAAAACTCCGCGAGCGGAGGGTTTTCTCCCGCGGGTGTAGCATAGAGTATGTGGAGAAGTGTTGTCTCGGGAAATTAAGAGGGTGACCACCCCCCCTCTTGAACTGGTGGAACAGTTCGAGAGAAAATGGTAAAGGTGATACAGTGCAATAAAAGAATGCTTTACAATACTTTACTTTGTACAAAATGATAGCAGATTCATGGTTGCGATACGATACTCAAAACAGTATCAGCGCGAAAATTAAGGACCTATGAATTTATTCATCACGCAAGCGCAAAACTTTATGGTCAGAATAATCGTCAACCCGGAATGAGCACTCTGTAGTTGAATTGAGCTATGAGGGCACAATCAACAAACAATCACATGACAGCGGATTCAAGAGCAACTAACAGACTGTACCAGAGTAAACCGGCGCACTTCAACCCCAACGAAACATATCTCAGTGTCGGGCCGGACTTCCAAAGTGAAAGTGGTGTTAATAAAATCGTTCCCTAATGTTAGGTGCAACGAAAACACATGGAAACTTCAATCACCTCGATCGAGCCTTCTGAAAGATAAGTGAAAATAAAACTAATTGTATGTTTACTTTAAGAAATATTACACCTGGTTTTATAATGGATGTTTAAGGAAAGTAGGTAATGTTAGAACGTTAACTGAACTATAAGATTAAACTTGGTCTTTAATGAAGGATAAAAGTGAATCACATTTAAATCAATATTAAACATGAACTTGCGTGAATCATTACCCGAACACAGGTGTTTGATTATTTATACACTAGATTCGTGAATGTTCCCACGAAATTATGACTCTGGCTTAATAAGACTACTAGATCATTGATATGTGTTTTAGTTTAACTCAATTGTTAAAATAAAATATCTTTTCCACTAAATAAATTAAACGTTATAAACAATAAACTAACTCGGGTCACACATTTTTAGACCAATTAGAGTGTTTACCTTTGGTGAATGAACTGTATAAAAAATATAGTGTTCTTTTTGTTGGAAAGAAATTAGTGAATCAAAAGACGAACTTAAAAGTGTCTTCTACTTTATAAACAGACTATAAACTAACATGTTAACATGCAAATAAGTTAATACTATCTCTAGATAATTCAAAGCTAAACATGTTTTCGCCCATATTAGTACACTCTAGAATGTTATATTACATTTTGAAGTTTGCGTATGGGTTCTTTCTTAGAATATATTACTATATTATTATTAATTGTAAAAAACTTGTAGTACATAAGAATTATTGTTAATATATGTCATATTTTTAGTGCCTGTTATTATAAGCCTGTTGGTTCAAACTAGTCAAGTGAAATACCAAAGGTTAATTAAACATGAATGGTTTCTTTAGCTAAGGGCGAAATATGATTATTATTTAAATTTAAACTAATAGGCAATATTAAATATTCAAATCTAAATCGTAACAATATGATATAATATTTAAAGCATTGTCATACAGCACGTATCTACCTAATTCATGATTATATATACCGATTTTCTATAAATTGGACATTGTTTAAAATTAAGATTTCTGATTGAGCATAGTGTTAACATGCAATAGGTTGAAAAGTTTACCAATTAGAAATTATTTGTGAGGTTATTGTGGAACTTTTGAGTAAATAGGCCGACTTTGTGAAATTTATTTTTAAAAAAGTTATCCATTTGACATTTGGTCCATACTGGAATACCTTACTGGGAATCTAGGTAACTTATGGAAGTTACCTGTGCATTCCCGATAAATGCTACACATAATTTGTTGGAATTTAGTGGAGGTAGCGAATTATTCAATATTTCACCAAGGATGTATCAAGTCGCTAGCTCGGACTTAGATGACCCAACACATTTGATAGTAATCCACCATTGACCCCTTTAAATTATTAATTTAATTTGGTTAGCTATAATTCATTTTTAGATTTAACGCTTTTGTTTGAATTGGAGCCGCCAACCAACATTTTTCATACCAATGTTTGTAATCTTCAACGAATTTAACATAGTGCCCCAGACAATGGAAGTAGCTTCATACTCTGAGTAAACTGTATCCCCATTCTACGTGTGCACGTCTTACTCAACGTTTAGTAGTTTAGTTTATTCATGATAATTGACGACTTCTGGATTTAGGTGAATTATCGGGGTTTTTCTTATTTTCTATTTTTTTTATCGGAGCCTAAGAGCAATCGTCGAATTTTTTTGTTCAATAACAGATCTTCAAATATGACTAAATAAATGCTTTATAACAATGAATCATGAACTGTGTTGTTATATTAAGGGTACTTAACCTAGGTCCATAATGACTAATAAAACTTAGTCATAAATTTAAACTATAAGCTTTGATGACAAATACAAACTCTTGGCTGGAGTATAACGTGTTAACTTCCTCTAACAAACATTGGTTAAAAGGAGGGGAGGGGTGTCCAAGTGTCTCGTCAAACAAACAATTTATTTTACAAATAACATATTTTTTTAGATAAAATAGTTTTACTCGGGGAGCCTAACCGGTTAGTTCCTCAAAATAGAGAAAAGTTCACTAGGAATTTTGAATGCTTGTCAATAAACCCGGTGCATTCTGGGGAAGTTTCCTTCACTTAACCTGAATAAACCGAATCGAGATAAACATAATATGCTGCTCCTTGTATTCTTTGATGCTTGAACCGACGGTATTCTACCAAGACTAAACACTACCGCCATATTGAGTTCATGTCGGGAGATAGGAAACTTTCTGCCATTCAAGCAATTACTTTTGAGTACTTTTCGGGCTCGTTTTGAAGGAACGACATGGATACCCACAGACTACTTAAAGACGAACTATTTTATGAAATATCAACTAGAGACACAGTACCATCGTCCTCGGTGGCTGAGATGAGGGGCCAATTGATCGGGAAAACGATACAGGAACTACACTAGTAAAAAAGGAACTCGTACCTGATCTTTCCTTCGAACCTCCACACATAACAAAAAAAAAACACTTGAAAATCTCATAAAAGAATTGGGAGACAACGTTCAGCTCACCTATTCTCAAAGGAGAAAAGTATCTACATGTTTGAAACATTTAAAAGATCGGGGGGGATAGAGCACAGTCGGACGACCCTGGATGGGAAAAATATAGGAGAGACTGGAAAGACTTCTCGACAAAGGTTATTGAAAGAGTGGACAGGGGACAAAGTACCGTAGAGACCCAAACGCTCGAAAAACCACCAACTTCATCTGAACCACCAACCACTAGTAGACTTGTCGAAACTTACAAGAGGACTACCCACCTGGAGGATCTAACGCTCCAGTGATAAAGAAGATAATAAACACAGACTTAAAGGGCTCCTCCGAGATCGTACGAAAGGAAACTGACCGAGGGTGTCTTCAAATTGAAGAGACTCCGAGATCAAGAGGAGACCTTTTAAACATATTAAAACTAGTACGTGACTGGGAGATTACATTTTCAGAACAGTCAAACCCTATGAACTTCCTAGAGAGGTTCAATGAGCTTAAAGAAACCCATCAACTTTCAGACCAAGAAACGAACTATGCGCAGGGAAGGCCTTATTGTCGATAAGGAATAATAAAGGTGTTTGGACTCGGTGGGAAGAATTTACGGAAGCATTTAAATTGAACTATTTCCAGTTCGACCATCTGGAATCCCTAGAAGACGACATTAGAACCCGACGCCAAGCGCCCGGAGAGTTTGTGGCGGGCGAGCTTCATTACCGACCTTCAGACATTGCTTAGGAGACATGCAGGGTACACATCTCATGAGATGCTAGATAGAATATTTAAAAATCTAAGCCCAGAAATAAGGGTCAATCTAAACAGATCTCAACTTAACTCGATCGCCGACTTACATAGGAGAGCAACATACTTCGAAAGCGTGCGAGGTGAAATTGTACAATATCTAACAGAGGGCAAAGGCGCAAAGCCAGCTGAAGGAGCCCTTAAGTTCCCTACATAAACGGACACCAGAGGACATAAACAAATTTGGGGAAACAGATTGGCTCAAACGAAAAGTAACTATGGCAACAAAGACCGCCAACCAGTGGGAATAGAAGCAGCGCAAGGGAAACCGTCGAGGAGATGCTCTCGATGGCAAGGACGAGATCACCTCGTCAGGGATTGTCCCGAAGAAACTGAAGATCGAGGAGCACCTTTGAGGGGAAACCCACGTAAACCAACACATTTATATTCGCTAAAACATAACAAATTAGGACCAAAGGGAGTGTATGCAAGTCATCCACCCCAACTCCTGGGTTTGAAAATCTAAACAGGTAAAATGGAGGAAAGAGCCCTGGTTGACACGGGCGCAATGAACAACGTGATATCTAGGGAATTTCACGAAACACTAAGGGAGAGCAACCTGATCCGTCGAACGAAGAGTTTCAATCTGAAGTGTATCATGGCTGACGGACAATCCATCCACATAGAGACCAGAGTTAAAACTTCTGTGAAGATAGATGCATTTTCATGGCCAGTGTGGTTTTATGTCACGCCGAGTCTGGTTACTGAGGCCATACTGGGACAGGAGTTCATCCAAGGAACCAGGATGAAAATCAATCCCTACAACAAGAGGGTTACGTTCCCGTATGGATCTACACGCTGAGAGGGAATGGTGACCATGAAAGATAAAACGGAGGAAATAAACGCCATTAAAGGAAAAAACAGGCTTGTGTTTAATGAACTAGCCAAAGAATACTCCGACGTCATAAACAGCCGAGTAGGGAGTACAAACGTTCTAGTTCATGATATCGAACTAATCGACGCTAAACCAACTAAGTCCAAACCATACTACTATGCCCCCTCAAAAAAAAATTGAAGAAATTAAACGACATATACGGAATTTGAAAAGCAAAAAAATTATCAGAAAGTCAAACAGCCCTAACGCTTCCCCCTGTTTTTTAGTGACGAAGGAAGGCAAGGAGTGTAGACTAGTAGTGGACTACCGGAAGCTAATCAAGATGATCAGATACGAAGCTACTCCAATTCCAACAATTGAAATGGCTTTACAATACCTGGGAAAAGCGAAGATGTATACGGTGATAGACCTTAACAAAGCATACTATCAGGTCCCTCTGACAGAAAAGTCCAAACAAATCACCGCCTTCATATCCCAAGCAGGACTAAACGAATTCAATGTATTACCTTTCGGTTTAAGTACCGGGACACAAATACTTACCCGGTTGCTAAATGAAATATTTGGAGACATTCAATGCGTATACTTATTTAATTATTTGGATGACCTTGTCTACTCCAATAGTATGGAAGACCACATGATCCACGTGAGGAAAGTGCTGAACAGGTTAAGACGAGCAAGGCTTACGGTCAATCCAGACAAAGTTGCTTTCGCGGTCACGGAGATAGAATTTCTGGGACACATAATGTCCCACAAGGGCCTGTCCATCGACCCCAAAAGGACTAGGGCGATTCGGGAATATCCTTTACCTGACACATGCCGGAAATTAACACGATTCCTAGGCATGGTGGGATTTTTTGGTGGATTCATTCCTAACCTGTCATCGGTCGCCTACCCGCTGTTCCAGCTAAAAAAAAAAAGGCAAATGCCCTGAAGTGGACGGAGGAAAGCAAAGATGCTTTCCAAAAACTCAAAGAATCGCTGACTTGCCCACCGGTATTAAAACTACCAGATTTTACCCGAAAATGTGTCCTGCAAACGGACGCATCGTCAACAGGACTAGGAGCCGTACTGGGACAAATTATTATTATTATTATTATTATTAGCACCGCGTCTTACTACCCGTTAGACTACTGGGACAAATGACCGAAGGGAATTTTCAACCGATCGCGTATACTAGTCGTACATTGCACACGCATGAGAACTATCCCACCTATGAATTAGAAATGCTGGCAGTAATATTTGGGATAGACAATTTTAGGCAATATCTGGAACACGATAAGTTTGAGAAGTATTTGGTAATTAACTTTAATGGTAATTAATTTGTGTTTATGGAAAGTGTATGCTAAATTTTAAGAATTAATAATAAAACTGTTGAGTGTTTTGGTGCATTTTTTCATTACTACGCCTATTTATGTGCCTATTTTTGATATTTTTAATGACTATTTGCCTGCCTTTTTTAAAATTTTTAGTGCCTATAAATCCGCCCCCTAGTGATGATACTTCTCCTGATTCTGGTGACTCTTCCCAGCTCTACTGCTTCACCTGAAAGGTCATTTTTGACATTGAAAAGATTGAAAAGCTACCTGCGTAACATCTTGGCACAAGATCGCCTAGCCAGCCTTGTCTTTATCAGTGTTTACAATAAACATACCCCCCCCCCCCCCC
>CABFVZ010000647.1:169222-180304 GCA_902151445.1 Timema monikensis
TCTTTTTTTTTTAATGTTGCTATCGTATTCGCTTTCAAATAAAAAAAAAGACATTATTCACATTTAAAATTTAAAATATTATGTTTTAATCACTGAACTCTGAAGGGATTCGATCCCAAAGTATCCTAAAGGACTTCTTCGGCGGTAAAAGTGTCACCAATTAAAAAAAATCAATTTCCAAGAGAAGGAAAAAACGAAAAATTAAAAAGTTTTATCAAAATAGCGAACAGTCATTCATCATTTGAGGAAACATTTTCTTGGTAATGATATGAACTATATTTTATTTTCCTATTTGAGACTCTTAATTTGAGTTATGTTAAAATATGTCATTTTTCTTCTTCAACAAACCTAGCTACTCTCTCTCTCTCTCTCTCTCTCTCTCTCTCTCTCTCTGGCTCCAAGAGTACGTAAACATAATATAACACACTCTGCGGTATGTCCGAGGCCGAGGGCAGGTCTGAACCACAATCCCCAATCATCTCAGAATGTTCTGTTTAAATAAACATTAATGTGTGGAATGCCAGGCCTCCACCGTGGTTCGGATTCCACGTTAAACTGTAGGTCCTTCATTTCATCTCACAATCACCCTACCATTACACATTAGCGTAAGTGCGTATAACCCGAACGGGTAGTAAGACGCGGTGCTAATAATAATAATAATTAATAATAATAATAAACATTCAACTTAATCTAAAGCTCACAAGTTTCTGCCTATATATTATACATGTTATTATGAAACTTGTAAGTTGCAAGTTGTAAACTGTTTCCCTTCTATTTCAATTTGAGACATTTTTACATATTCTATCCGAAATTTCTAAACGCCAGAAACTAAGTGGGTTTGAAACGTTCCTCAACAAACAGGGGGGAGGAAAATACAAATGATAATACAATATTTTGTGATCCTCTTATTAAATAACATTCTATTTACATTATTATTATTATCAGCACCGCGTCTTACTACCCGTTCGGGTTATACGCACTTACGCTAATGTGTAATGGTAGGGTGATTGTGAGAATGAAATGAAGGACCTACAGTTTAACGTGGAATCCGAACCACGGTGGAAGCCTGGCATTCCCCACGTTCACAAGATGTCTTGTCAGAGGTGAAGGAAGGGTTTGGCAATCGGATAAATCTGTGTCGGGACCGAGGATTGAACCCCGGACCCCCAGCACAGAAGTGATCCTATAGCAGTTACTTTTCGTTTCCGGGCATTTAGCTCTTAATGATCATCATAACTGCAAAAACCCTGACCTTGTCTCGCGTCCCCTACAGTACCGTCTTAAGCCCGACGGTGAAGTTTATGAAATCTGTATTATTTTCGATAAGCTGTCATTAAATCATCAAATGCTGAACCAAGATGTCAGCTCGAGCTGTCTTCTGAGCTTAGCCAAGAGAGACCGGTAGGATGTTATTGACCCGGCTAGTATAAATAATGAATAGTCTTCTGAGCTTAGCCAAGAGAGACCGGTAGGATGTTATTGACCCGGCTAGTATAAATAATGAATAGTCTTCTGAGCTTGGCCAAGAGAGACCGGCCGGATGTTATTGACCCGGCTAGTTTAATAATGAATAGTCTTCTGAGCTTGGCCAAGAGAGACCGGCCGGATGTTATTGACCCGACTAGTATAAATAATGAATAAATAAATACCCAGTGCTCTTTGTTTTGTTTTGTTGGCCAAGTTCGAGCCTGCACAGGTAGATTTATAGTGTAATATAAAATATATCATGGTTCGAGAGTTGGAATAACCGGCCTCTCTATATATCTCTCTCTCTGGGCAAGGGGGGGTGGTGGTGACTCCCCAGCCTCCTAGTGACGTCATATGTACCTGACTAGCGCAACTTATGGTTTAATCTCGTGAAAGGAAGTGAATAATTCCACATGAAGTGGTTAGGGACCCGAGCTAAAGGAAGTAGTTGTGCAATTTTAGTAGCTAATAACTTTTCCAACTCAATAAATCAAATATCTATTCAGTAGATACGTTTAGTTTAGTTTCCTACACGCGGTGATATCAACAGTTGTTGAATATCTGTCAAGGGTGTCCTCGAATTTAGTGACAACTTGTTCTCTTCATTTGAAAAGTTTCTCATCTAATGCCGCTATGCTCATGATAGATATTCAACAACCGTTGATAACACCTTGTGCAGAAAATTAAGCTACATGTTTCTACTAGAACAATATTTAATTTATGTTGACAACAATAAATCTCTATAAATCTGCAAAAACATGGCCTTTAATTCGTGTTCCCTAAATCTCCCCCCAAGACAACTATTTCAGTCCAAAATGCCGCAATAGAAGCGTGGGCCGGAGCGTCTTGTTTGTAAACACCGCCCTGACCTCATGAGTACCACACACTCATCCTCGTGATTTATAGCATGGGGACAGACCGCGGCGTGGCGCGGCGCGGCGCGGGGAGCACAAGCAAACACTAGACAATGGCTCTGGGAACAAACTATGAACAGCAGCTCACAGAGTGAGTTGCCCTCAGCTTCCATAGCAACATCGGAGGCAACGGGCGAGCAAAAACTGCTCTTGACGAGAAAATGACAAACATTTTTCTCACATGAACGGCAGTGACTGAGAGTTTGGCCCTAAACACCAACACACCCAGTGTTCTGTCTTTCGACCGGTCCGCCACCTTGTCCAAATCAGCAGTTTCCTATTTTACATCGTGTTTCCTTGTTTGAGGTCATCCCTCGTCTTCCTGGTCCCCTCTTATCTTCCTACTTGTCTTCTAACGTACATAATATATCCACTTCAGTGGTTGCATGATCTAACGCGCTAATCTCGTGTTGGACTAGATTGCCCAAGACTGGGAGATCGGGGTTCAATCTCGGTCGGGCTCACTGAGGGTGGTCTTTCCTGAATGGTTTTCCACTCTCTGTCCACGCAAATGCGGGTGCGCTTACTCTCAATTAAGCTTTCTTAATCCCTAAGCCATTAATGTAATCAAATCAGTACACAGGCGTATAGCCTAACGGGTAGTAATACGCGGTGCTAAAAAAACCTACACAATAGCGGTCAACTTTGATAACATTTCACTATATTATTATTATTGTTGTTATTGTTATTTTTAAAACATTTCAAAGGTGACAACCGCAGATCACATGACTTGACGTATGAGCACGTGAAATTAGATCTAGTAGCTTGTCTAACTGTTGGAAAAGGTCCTTCCTATGACAACTGGACTGTATGTTTAGTATTATTCTAACAATATTGTAAATATAACATAGAATCAAACTTTGTGGACATATTTTGTGTTTTAATCTTTCGTTCGCCCAACCGAATTTGCATTTAGTCTAGATTTACCCGTACCTGTGGGCATGCGGATAGAGGAGTCAGTCTCGTCCCAGGGTTTGACACCTGGTTAGTGTATTGAGGGTGGTTCCCCATTCTCATCCCACGAAATTGCGGCTGTGAACTCAAGGAGACTTGGCGGGTTGTTGCACAAAACGGAGCAAAGCATACCTTGACCTTTTCTCGGGTCAAATTGTTCAACAAAGATGTCTTAGTTTGTTTTGAACTCGTTACAGACAACAAGATAGGAGTAATAAACATTGGACTTAAGAGCTCGTAAACCTCCGCGCCGGCTGGATCGTTTATTATTTCTGGAGTACACTTACTCCGGTATGAGGGCTGTGATTGGCAGGTCAGGGCGGGCCGTGGCTCCTTTAACATCTCAACATTTCAATTGGCAACATAGGAGACTAGTGCAACATCTCAACATTAATTTAAAGATTAATTTAATTTTAAAGATTTATGTCAATCTATACACCGTTTTGCCAGACTAGCATTTCCTGATACGACCAGTCAAATGCAATGTGTAGCTAGGCATTGTAACACCAAGCAAACGTCTCGACTATTTTGTAACTGGCTCTAGGACTGTAAGGAACCAGTCTATGTACAGTTGGAACCAGTCTATGTACAGTTGGAACCACAGATACTTGTGGCTGGGTCTAGGTCTGTAAGGAACCAGTCTATGTACAGTTGGAACCACAGATACTTGTGGCTGGCTCTAGGACTATTATGTGTAATGTATATATTAAGTATCCTGTCACTGTAATAGTCCTAGTTTAATGACACTGTCTTGTGGCACGAATGTAAGGTGCTTTTAAGTAGTATTTTTGCCCGCCACGGTGGCCGCATGGTATAAGACGTCACTCTCAAAATAGACCAGACTGCAAATTACGGTAAGATCGGGGTTCAAATTCCTGTTGAATGTACTGAGAGTGGGTTTTCTTAAAATGTTTTCCCACTCTTTCTACACACAAATGAGGGTGCACTTTATCTAAATTCACTCTTCCTTATCCCTAGCTCATTGTAGTTTGTTTTCTATGTTTTTAGCACCGCGTTCGGGTTAGACCTATACTCTAATTTTAGGGATTAGGAAGTAGTAGCACCTTAGACCGTGCGGCCACCGAAGCGGGTGGAGTAGTAAGTATCTCTGGAAAGATGGCTTGCCCCCTTCCCTCTCCCCCCATCTCTTGCCCGGAACATTTGTCGACTGGCTGTTCCGGTTCACTCGCCTGGAAACAATACCCGGACCTCGTCAGCAGTTCGAGCCGGGAGAACATTCTCGAGAACACAGCAGGACTGACAAGAGAACTGGTTGAGAAGGAGTCTGACCGTTTCCTAGCCCGTATTGCTGGCATGCGGTATAAACGTTGGACTCATCTCCGGTAGGATTCTGGTAGAAGGGAACTATTATATTATATATATTATATTATATCTAGCCCGACTGATTATATCAGCACAGACACAAAAACCAGAACCCCAGCAGTGAAAAGGGAGCCCTACATTTCACCAATAACAAGTTTGTTTAACCATGCCAAGAATCGAATCCAGGAGACATGGGACTATGGCCGGAACAAGCCGTGGGCTGACGATGTCATGTTATTTCCACCCCATAGAGCACCCCAGGCTAATAAAACCAGTCGTATCATCTGAACAACAAGTCAGGGTGTCAAGAGATGAGGTCATCACAACCTTCCTTCACAGTAACAGAGGGTTAACCACCCCTTGACATTGTGAGGACCTTGGTTACATTCCTGGGGTTTGAAGAGACCTTGGTTACATTCCTGGGGGTTTGGAGAGACCTTGGTTACATTCCTGGGGGTTTGGAGAGACCTTGGTTACATTCCTGGGGGCTTTGAGAGACCTTGGTTACATTCCCGGGGGTTTGGAGATACCTTGGTTACATTCCCGGGGTTTGGAGAGACCTTGGTTACATTCCCGGGGGCTTGGAGAGACCTTGGTTACATTCCCGGGAGCTTAGAGAGACCTTGGTTACATTCCTGGGGGTTTGGAGCGACCTTGGTTACATTCCTGGTGGTTTGGAACGACCTTGGTTACATTCCTGGGGGCTTGGAGAGACCTTGGTTACATTCCTGGTGGTTTGGAGTGACCTTGGTTACATTCCTGGAGGTTTGGCGAGACCTTGGTTACATTCCTGGGAGCTTGGAGAGACCTTGGTTACGTTCCTGGGAGCTTGGAGAGACCTTGGTTACGTTCCTGGTGGTTTGGAGTGACCTTGGTTACATTCCTGGTGGTTTGGAGCGACCTTGGTTACATTCCTGATGGTTTGGAGCGACCTTGGTTACATTCCTGGGAGCTTGGAGAAACCTTGGTTACATTCCTAGGGGCTTGGAGAGACCTTGGTTACATTCCTAGGGGCTTGAAGAGACCTTGGGTTACATTCCTGGGGGTTTGGAGATACCTTGGGTTACATTCTTGGGGGTTTGGAGAGACCTTGGGTTACATTCCTGGGGGTTTGGAGATACCTTGGGTTACATTCCTGGGGGTTTGGAGAGACCTTGGGTTACATTCCTGGGGGTTTGGAGATACCTTGGGTTACATTCCTGGGGGTTTGGAGAGACCTTGGGTTACATTCCTGGGGGTTTGGAGAGACCTTGGGTTACATTCCCGGGGTTTGGAGAGACCTTGGTTACATTCCTGGGGGTTTGGAGAGACCTAGGTTACATTCCCGGGGTTTGGAGAGACCTTGGTTACATTCCCGGGGGTTTGGAGAGACCTTGGTTACATTCCTGGGGGAGTAAGGTTGGGGTTCAAATCTTGAACGTGTGTAATGAAGGTTTTATACCCTCCCTCCCCGCAAATGCGCGTATATTTCCTCTAATTGTGTCTACACCAATCAGCCAGTGTTAGCCCCCACTAGTAAGACAGAAGCAGCCCAATTAGCACGCTTGTGTACCGGGATGCATACCTACAATATTAAGGCGATCACATCTTGATTATATGAATTCGAGACATTAAACTCGATTTGTATTTTAGCACTGTGTATTACATGTTCAGGTTATACGAACATGTAGTAGTTATTCTGATGAGCTAGGACTGAAAAAAGGTTTAATTTAGTTGAAGTGTACCCGAGTTTGTATGGGAGAGAGGGGAAACCATTTATGGACACCTTAGACCATGCGGCCACCGAAGCGGGTTATAATCGATTAAAATGTTCTATATATTTAGGAGATCGCGGACGTATCCAACCCAAATGATTTAAAGGGTCTTCTCGTGTTGGGCTGTCGGAGAGATGGGTTCGTATCCCGGTAGAATGTACTGAGGATGGTTTTTGCTAATGGGTTTCCCTCTATCATAAGAAGCTAGGACAGGCCTAGCAAGCGGGCGGTGGAAAATATATGGCTTGAATAAAAAACAGGCTGTAAACAGTAATAGATGTGCGTTTTCCTTTCTCTCTCCACGCAAATGCTGGTAGGTCTCATTTACCTTCCTCGTCCCTTGCGTGTGGTAAGATGTAAGAATAAGTACGACTATTCCCAAAGCCCTTAGTTCACTGTTGCTCCGAGGGGTTGCGAGGTCAATCTCTGAGACAAAGGGCAGTCTGGGAATGAGTTCCTGAGGAAGGATCTGCGTCCTGTTTATCCTGGAGAGTCCTGAAGGATTTGTCTGTTCCTGCAAGTCATCAATATCTTGTCCACTCGGACCGAACACAAGAATAGGGCGAGGGTTATAGGGGAGACCGGCTCAGGAAGTAATCCACTCGCCTGTTAAGTAGAGAGCGATGAGGCGGATCGAGAGAGAGTGAGAAAATAGTTCCTGCCTGGCTGTGGGGCAGGAAACACGAAAGTGTCTGTAAGTGGGTCATAAATCCTTGAGAGCGGGGAGAGGGGGGGGACTTGTCAATTTCAATGATTGGTGTTTTGTTATGGAATAAAAACAAAGCTATCGATAGTTGAAATACACAAATTACTTTACAAAGGATGATGTTTTGTATGTATTTACGTTGTATCACTTACAGGGGATGTTTTGTATGTATTTACGTTGTATCACGTCCTTGCTACTATTGTAGTCAACATTGATCACATTTTATTATACTATTGTTATTTTATATGTATTGATAATATCAATCAAAAGCGACAGCTACAGATCACACGACTTGACGTATGAACACGTGAAAGTAGATCAAGTAACATAACTAGGTGACAGATAAACATTGGCCCGCATAATTTAGAGGGATTGCAGCCAAACTTGCATGGAAGGATATTGAGAAAACCTTAAGTTAAAAATCTCAGTATACCCTACCGGGTTCTAAACCCTGACCTCTCAGTCACTAGTTTATTGCGATAATAACGCCTTGAACTCCATGGCCCCTGGTGCAAGTATCGCGGGCGAAGTAACTCGGTCATGGAAACCAGTATTTGTTTTAGTCACCGCGTCTTACTACCCGTTCAAGTACTAATTACACGAATGTGTTAGTTACGGATCAAGAAGTTTGAATTTGAAAGGAAGTGTACTCGCATTTGCGTGGGGATGGAGTGTAAAACCATTACATCCGACCAGGATCACACCCCGATCTTTCTGTCTTTGGCAATATAGTCTATTGCGAGAGTAGCGCGTTAGACCATGCGGCCACCGAAGCGGGTGTAACCGGTATTAATATGTTACTAGTATTTCCTTTGAATAAGTTCTGGTCATTTTGACGATTTGCTTTTGTCGTTACTTCATCTCTTTCTTATTCTTTAGATCTTATTCCCCATCCGGGCTATACATGTTTAAATACACTAATTGAGCATGGATGAGGGAGGTGTAGTTGTACATCCGGGATTCAAACCCAGCAAAGCACACTACACGAACCTGATAGTCACCGTTTACACCTGTGCGGTTTAAAACCTTATTAATATCATAACAAGAACTTGCTTGGGTGTTTTTACGAGGTTTAGGGAGACTGGTGAAATTATGTAATGAAGATTATAATTGAACTCTTAAATGTATACTGTTTTTGGAATCGACCCTTATAAAGAGCGTTTTGTTTTAGTCAATAATCAACGGTTCGAGTACCGGTTTGGACACAGCTGGGACATTTCACTATAAGAGAAGTCCCAGGCGCTGACAACACCGCTGTAAATACCATAACAACCAACCCCGTGGTGTAGTGGTCATTGCACCTGGCTACGAGCCTTGGGGTCCCGGGATCTATCTCCGGCTGGTTCCTTGGGCATTTTTCCCTTTAGGAGAATAATCCCCAAGGACACCAGGGTTTGGTGAACTAGGTTTAAGTTAGGTTAAGACTCACACCGGCTCCTCAACTCCATAATAAACTATCATCACATCATATCAGTATGGGTACATACAGACAACCTCCTATGTTGTGCCCAGAGAGGCTAATAGTCAGGACTGTACATGTCTGTAACTGACTTTACCTCGGCTCGTGTGAACAAAAAACGCCTCGTTAAACTGTTTACAACGCTCTCACCCCTGACAACACACAACTCGCTATTATAACAACAGCTCTCGCTATTATTACAACACTTCACTTTTATAGAATAGCTGGACGTGGGACTAGTCTGATGCAAGGGAGTAGACACTAGCAGTGCTGACAACATTGTCCCGGTCACTGGGAGTAGACACTAGCAGTGCTGACAACATTAGCTAGCTCAATCGGGCCTCCTCCCCCTGAAGTATTTCAGAGTTAGACGACTCTATAAATTATTCGAAGTTTATTTCCGATAGTAATTGGAGTTCCCACAATAACACGACCAAATAATGGCTTACAGTAATATCATTGGGGAGGGAAACAGTTTGTGGGTGTAGGGGTAGAAGTGAACTATTTCCAGGGAGGGGGTGGTTAGGGTTTGGCAACAGAGATGTTTGTGGATTGAATTAAATTATAACCTTATTATTTATTAATGTAGACTCTGAAACAACTTATAGGCCTATTAATGATATCTGAAGGAGAAAATGTGTTCTTGCGCAGGCGTTACTCTGGTTGTAGGATGATGATGATGATGATGATGATGATACGCCTTTATTTCATCACCACCATCAACTACTTACATTAAAAACCCATAGCTCAAGAGACCCCCAAAAAATATATTATCTTGCATTTGAATCATCTTGAGAAAAAAAACCACCTAATATTTGTGTAATTTTATAATAATTATTTTTTAAATAGTCGTAAGTTGATGTTAATCAAACAATAATAATGATAATAAAGGTGAATCGTAAGACGCTAATTATAAATGACGGTATTAATAGAACTAGTACGGCTGTCCCATTCCTCCACTCTTCTTAGCTTACACCTAGGGAATGTTTTACGGTTATGGTACCCCTGCAATAAATTCATTTCGTCCCCTTTGGAATATAAAGTGTTGAGGTAAGACTTTGGGCCCATATAAAGAGAAAGAGCGTCATAAACAAGCTTGTATATGTGTCAAAGGAATGGAATTCCCTAATGAAATACGTCGGCTGTGTTTTTCACTGTTTTTCCACCCTCCTTTTTTATGTTCCTGTTTCTTCTCGTTCCTAGCGTCAGTTACCTTTCGTCTGGCGGTTCGAGAGGAAGGAACGGGGAAATGCTTATAGCCCGGACGGGTGGTAAGATCCTGTGAATTTATCTGGATTCTAATTGGAAGAAACGTTTAGAAAATTCAAACATATTTTATTACGGTCAACAGTGACAACGTTTCATTATATTATTATTGTTATTTTATAGGTATGATATCTTTAAAAATTGACGGCCGCAGATCACGTGACTTGACGTATGAACACGTGAAAGTATATTTAGTGACTTGTAAGTTGAACGAGCTCGGGATCTTTGAGATATTATTTAAATTTGGGGTAACATCAAACGGTTACTTTCCAAACACGACAGCCACGTGTATGAATACTAATATGGTTATTTGCCCCCTCCGGGATAGTGCCTCAGTTCTCCCAGAGTCCGTCCCACTGTTCTCGGGTTATTGGTGATGGGCACCACGTCCGAGGGGGTTGTCTGCGGTGGGGTGGGGGGGGGCTGAGTGGATTCCTGGTAGGTCCCTGGTGTTTCCTGTCCGTCATCCCAACACACTCACACATCTATCAAATAAAACAAAACCACCCGTCCCCCTCCCCCTCACAGAGATGTCACATTTAGTTATCTATCCCCTGCACGGAAATCTCACTGCTATTGTATGGAGACAATTCATTACAAAAAACAAACAAACGTTTATTTGAATTTTTGTTGTTGTTTCTGTGCCGTTGTTGCAAGACCCTTTTTTTTCTTCGGTTTTTATTGTTTATAAATCTATTTTTTAACATATTTCTATCATCGGATTTTGAAATAGGTACTTTTTTTTATTAATTCCTGAAGTTCTAAAATGTTTTGATGTTTGAGTATTTGGCTGCATTTTTAAACGATAAAACATTAGAAATAACTAAGTGTGGCGTCATGGTCTAAGGCGTCACTCTTGTAATAAGACTAGACAGCCGATGATAGGGAGATCGGGTTCGAATCCCGGTTGGGCATACTGAGGTTTTTTTTCGAAATGATTTTCCGCTTTCCCTTCACGCACATTAGGGTAAACTTCCTCTAAATTCAACCTGTTTATCCCTAACTCATTAGCATAATTAGTACATGCGTTTAACCCAGTGGCGTGTTCTGAGAAAAATTAATAGGTATGTTGTACTCTAAAAGTTGCAACGGGGATTTGGGGGCCGAGGACCCTCAACCACCACTGTCCAAGAACGTCAAGGGATTATTTCAAGGGATATATTTGAAGATGTGTCCATATAGAACAGTGGTTCTCCAACATTTATTATTTCCCTTTAACTTTATGCTATCTTAGGAAAT
>CABFVZ010000647.1:180447-196967 GCA_902151445.1 Timema monikensis
TATATTCTCTCTTCTTTTATTTATCCATAACAATGATTACCATCCACTCAAAATGTAATAAAAGTAACTCCATGGTGTCAGCCCGCATTCAGGCTATACCTACCGAGTGGCTACCAAACTGTTTGGCGAATTAATGCCAACTCTTGCGAATAGAGGGTGCCATGTGGTCAGCACAACAATGGCTCCCGCCAATAAGCTTGGCTTTCTATACCGGAGCCACTACTACTTTATTCGAGTAGCTCCTTATTTATCCACCCTAGGCTGAATCTAACCCGTTCCAGACCCACTGCTTCCCAGATAATCTGGACGCGCCGGGAATTAAACCCGGGACCTTTGGGTCCGTAGCCAGAACCTATGACCACTAGACCATATAGGCGGTCCTCATATTGTAATGATATCTACATGGTTAGAAATTCAAGTAACTAAGAGTGGTATGGGCAAATTTCTGAATGCATAAGAGAGACAGATCACTCCCCACTCAACCCCGAACCAGGCCTCATTAGTTATTAATAGCGAAAATATTAACAAATAATGTTAATCATTCAGTTTTTATTTAAAAAATATTATCAAAATGAGTCGAAATTTGGTTAATAATCTCTAAATTGTAGCAAAGTAATGATAGGTTTTGAATCAAACTGAACTCACACTCGGGGTAGAAATCAAGCTTTAAGTAAGCTATACCTTATTTTTAAATCACGTTCTAGAACAGAAAAAACTAGTTTAAATAAAACAAACCGCGACAGTTAAAATGAGATCGATCTTTGAACATAGTAATAACCATCGAAAAATAATAGTGATTAGATGCTATAGAGCCTGTGATTTAATTTAATGTAGCTTTATCTTTGTAAAGAAAGAAAGATAGAAGTATCGTTTAGCAATCTTACTGAAGAACCCGGGCTCGTATCGTGGATACGACGGTTACAGGCCCATATAAGTAGTGTGCTATGTGGCACAATGGATTATAATGAAAGATGTGGAAACCTAATTAAACTGAGGCGAGAGCAAATGCTGGTACGCCCTCTTCCCCTCCAACCTGCTGTTAAACACGTGACCTCTACTTTACACCTAGTTAGAATCTCCAATCAACGCCCTTAACATCTCTGCTGGCATCTTCTACATGCTACAGGGCGTTCCAGAGTTAAAGATACCATGCTACATGCATATAGTTAGAAAAATACTCTTACAAAAAAACTCTCAACGGAATTGATTACTTGCTTTGGTGGCCACATAGTCAAAGGCATCACTCTCCCAACAGATTGAACTGCCAAATACGGGAAGATCGCGGTTCAAATCTAGATCAGGTGTATTGGTAGTGGTTTTTCCTTTTTACTCCACGAAAATGCGGTAACACTTCATCAAAATGAAACATTCCTCATCCCCAACACACTATTGTAATTATTACATATGTGTACAACGCTAACGGTGCATTGTCAGGAGGGTTAGCTAGCCAACTATTGGGAACAGAATGAAGCTAAGAAGATACTCTGTCTAACTGTATAATTATAAAGTGATGGTTGTTATATCTGCAGTACCTAGATCAGTTGGAGCTAAGAAGATACTCTGTCTAACTGTATAATTATAAAGTGATGGTTGTTATAACTGCAGTACCTAGATCAGTTGGAGCTAAGGTTATATCAAACAAAACCGAACTTGAGGAGCCTCTTGTAGTAAAGTCTAGTTGCTCTCGATATTGGTCCGCTGCTAGACTAACACGTACGACAATACACGCACGTAGTACACAAAATGTTGTTGTGAGGGTGGGAATTGACCACGTATAAACCTCTCCCCAAATGTGAGAACGTGAAGAAAGGAAAAGAGTTGGAAATAACGCGCCGGTTCGGGAATATCAAGAGCAGGTCAAAGGATACTATAGGTATACTGACTGACTGGGAACACTACTGGGCTACCATAGGTATACTGACTGACTGGGAACACTACTGGGATACCATAGGTATACTGACTGACTGGGAACACTACTGGGATACCATAGGTATACTGACTGACTGGGAACACTACTGGGCTACCATAGGTATACTGACTGACTGGGAACACTACTGGGCTACCATAGGGATACTGACTGACTGGGAACACTACTGGGCTACCATAGGGATACTGACTGACTGGGAACACTACTGGGATACCATAGGGACACTGACTGACTGGGAACACTACTGGGATACCATAGGGATATTGACTGGCTACGGTCCTGCCACCGTATCTAGAGTACAGAGGCTACGGTCCTGCCACCGTATCTAGAGTACAGACAGAGGCTACGTACTGTCCTGCCAGGGTTGAAAACAATCCAAACACCGGGACTACCGACAGACAGACAGACAGGTAGTGTGTAGTAATACAAGAGCTATTAAGACGCACCTGCCGAACATTCAAGAAACGTCTCAGCTGCCTCCAGCACGCGTGGCTAGTAGCTCACAGCTGATTGGGTGGGAGAGGCAGGTTGCATGTGTGCATATGTGAGTGTGTTGAGATGTTCACATGATACATGTTTCACAGTTCGCTGCATGTTACTACTCGCAGGTATGACAAAGGTACAATTCAGTACAAACCCCGAGATCCCTGTCACCGGCCAATAAGATCAGACGAGTATGACGTAGTAGCTCACTTGCCCTCCGATCATAGTTTAGTTTTCGGGACGTCCAAAGTGAATGTCTGTACTGGTAACATACTGGTCCTTGTATGTACTGGTAACATACTGGTCCTTGTCTGTACTGGTAACACAGTGGTCCTTGTTCGGAGCGCGTGCGCGTGAGGTCCACCTGCTGACAGTATCAGGTGCAGAAACAAGGACAGGTGAATAGTTGGGTCACTGGAAGAACCGCGGGCCACGGACCAACTTCACGAACAGTGCCAGGAGACGTTAGGCACCTTGTAACCTTGATGTTGATACATGAACCTTACATTCATCAAGAGATTTTAGGCACCTTGTAACCTTGATGTTGATACATAGACCTTACATTCATCGGGAGATGTTAGGCACCTTGTAACCTTGATGTTGATGAATGTAAGGTTCATGTATCAAGAGATTTTAGGCACCTTGTAACCTTGATGTTGATACACGAACCGTACATTCATCGGGAGATGTTAGGCACCTTGCGCATCGAGACTTTGCTCATTCTACAGGATCTAGACCACTCATTCAGTCAACACGAGCACTGGTTTTCAACACTTGGCCGGGAAATGTAGAGATGTAGGTTGTGGAAAGGGGGTTGCGGAGGGGATGTTGTTTCATCAAAACAATCACTAGCTATTAACTATTGATCGATTGTTGAAGAGAATACTAACTAATATTAGCTCACAGGGGCGAATCTAGTGGCTTGTGTATTACTGTCAGTGCGCCAGTCGATGCTGGATGACGTCATTCCTCTCGACATCCGGTTACACTAAGATAAACAGCCAGAGTAGCTCATCATCCTGTTCCCCTACAAGTTTTGACGGACGGTAGTTAAGGCGGTATCTGTTAGGTGTCTCGTACGGTAGGAGGGGACACCCCAACGCTACACTGTCAACATAAATAACATTATCAAGCGGGAGGGAGGGAGGTGTCGGGACGAACACGGCGGCCAAGGTGGGCCCTCCTCTTCTCACGGGCCACGGGATACTCGCCACCTTCATATGAATACAAACCATTTCTCAGCACAACACTCAACATAAACGTGTGGGCTCTAGACCAACTTGCTGAGCAAACCGGTTTTAATACCAATTCCAGGCGAATACTGGTCTAGCTCCGTAAAAATATAAACTCTTCTACGTTCTCATATTTCATTGCCATATTTCTTTGTTTGTTGTTCATTAGGCCTACATCACAGTTTTTACAATATACGTGATAACGTGTACAGTATTTCCTAATGGACCATGAAGCATGAAGCTGCTCTAATGATCAAAATAATAAATAAACTCACGTATGATAGATATAGCCTAGGTTAGGGCGGTCCAACGTTTCTCATCCCGAAGGACCAAATGGGACTATCAGTCACGGGCGGTTGTCCCATAAACTTAATACAGACCTACAAACAACTCTTTATAAACAATTTACTTTCAATACGTATGCATAAATAATTTAATAATAATAAATCACGCGCACATACTATCACAAAACAACCTAGCATTATAAATATAGGCCCATATTTAAAGGCCTACATATTTTGACTAAGCAAATAAATGCATGCATATTAAAATGCAATCATCACCGTTTTAAATATACATATTTATATTTGAATCACCTGTTCTACAACTTTCCTCCGCGACACTGCGAGGGACATGTTCTTGTAGTTTTGTATATTGTGTAGGTAATTAGTCAAGTGTGAAGTTGTCTATAGCTTCAATAAATTACACTCCAGATTAAATCCGAACCACTCCTTTATTACATTGCATTCTTTGAGACCATTCAATTAGTAGCGGTGGTCGATTGATCTAAGGTGTTGGATTCGCACTGTACTTGGCTTCCATCGCTAAGGAGTTCCCAGTTCGGATTCACGGAGTATAGTTTTTTTCCATGTGATTGTCTACAAATCTTACAACCCGTTCGGGTTGTACGTATGTACTAGTTACGAATGTGTGTTAGGGATGAGGAAGGTTGAAATTAGAGGAAGTGTACCCGTATTTGCGTGGAGGCAAACAATTTTTTTTAAACCTTCAGTGCACTCGTACGGAATTCGAACCCCGATCTCCCTGTCATCGTATTATTTTTGAGCACACGACTTAGAAGCTATGTTGCTAGGCCACGCCATAAACAGATCCAGGGTCTCCAAACGATGACTGTGAGGACAGGGTCATGTGGGCAGAGCTTCGAGATTTTTTGGAAGTGGTGAAATCCCCCCTCCATAGCGACTGGTTGCTTCAATAACAACACGCATTCGAACACGGGTCAAAGGGTTAAACAGGTTTTCAGGTTCGACACCAGCAATTACAGCCTATCCATCTTGGTCCGGTTGCCCCCAAGGGCCGTAGAGAGGGTAGACAGACGGACCGGACCGTGGAGAGAGCAGACAGACGGACCGGGCCGATACTCCCCACGGGTCCTGTGCACCAGTTCAATCAAAAGAGGAGGGCGTACCGTTCCCCCAACTCACCTGCTTCAATATTTATTACATCAGTTTTCTGATGCACTTTTATTGGAAATATTTCCCCCACCCACTTACCGAACAAAAAACCTTTTTACTAGCGCTTTAACTTTTTATTTTGCTTTTATTTATCGAGTTCATTTAACTGGAAGCTCTTTACGGCTTTTCAGCGGCGGCCGGTGTCGAGGGTAACTATGAGTAGTGTTGTGCGGAGTTATTACTAGGTTGTTTACTACTTTGGTAGTTATGACACTGGGGATCTTCCTTTGTTTACTACCCTGGTAGTTATGAAACTGGGATCTTCCTTTGTTTACTACCCTGGTAGTTATGAAACTGGGATCTTCCTTTGTTTACTACTCTGGTAGTTATGAACATGTCTATATATCTACTATCTTCACAAGCAAGTCCCTGCGGCGATTGAGAGTGCTAAGGAACTATTCTTGGTTGTAATACCGGTTTACTGTGCATTTCTAATGTGACATTATGAGGTAGAATAGTAAGGGTTCGGTTTTTACTAGAAAAGCTACAGTACAATTTTCATCATGATAGTTAGAAAAGTTCATGTGATCTGCGGGGGTCCCTTTTGATAAATATTGTTACTTTTTTATATAACACATCTTACTACCCGTTTGGGCTCTCCACAATGATAGATCATGGATAATGAGGTTGAATTTAGACAAATGTTACACGCATTTGCGTTGTCACGTCTCTTGACATCCTTCATTTAGTTACCTCTTCTAGCTCACTATCCCCTTTACGTCTGACTAGTTCCTACTGCCCCATACCTTCATATCATTATTTCCAGAGCCTCTTTTCCCTCCCATCAACTGCAACTTCAAGGTGGGGTTGCAGGGAACGCGAGAAGGGTCATTGCTCTTGCAGTTTTTATAACAACTCATTATTTTAACCAAAATAAATAGAACATTGCTTCAGTAGAAACATTGAGTTTAGTTCTCTCCACAAGGTGTTATCAACAGTTGTTGAATATTTGCCATGATCGTAGCGGCATTAGGTGAGGAACTTTTTTTAATGAAGAGAAAAAGTTGTCATCAAATTCAAGGTCATCCTTGACAGCTATTGATATAACGGGGCGACAAAAATTTAAACTTTATGTTGCTACCGTAGGAATTGTCTATTTATTTTGGTCAAAAAAGTATTCTGTCATAAAAACTTGAAGAACAGTGACCTTTCTCGCTTTCCCCACAACCCCACCTTAAGGACTCCTACTTCTTAGCCCCACAAGTCCCCCTACCAGCACTCCATCTCTTGGGATTACATGATATGGAACTTCACATCCTTCATACGTCAGGGACGCTTCTCATTCATAATCCTAAGATCCCAATCCACCTATGTAAGCTAATGTTTATTATTATTATTAGCACCGCGTCTTACTAGCCGTTCGGGTTATACGCTCGTTGAGTAATTAACTAAATACTATAGTTTGTCGTTTCTTTCGTGGCCAATTAGAAGAGTGGACAGACATGGGGCCAGCCCAAAGAACATGTGGTCTGGGAGATACATTTATTTATTTTAGATGTAGATTATAGAATATTTATAACTTGCATTATGAACCAACAACTTTGGGAGTATAAAGTGCAGGAGAACAAACTCACAAGTATTTCCTGTCCAACCAAGAGGTCTCTGCGCAAGCGCATGACCGGGTGTGCCTCAGAGTGTCGTGAGCAATAAAAGCTCGAGAGTCACCGCCTTAGAACATGCGATCACCGAAGAGGGTCACATCAAGTCAAACCGAAGAGACGCCATGACCTCAAATACCACCTTAGCTCAGTGGGTAGTGTGCCTGCCTGGTAAACAAAGAGTCCTGTATTCGAGTTCTGGCATGGACCACAAATGTATCATTAATAACATGTGGGTTTCCTTTAGCACAAACATTAATTAACGGGCGTGGGGCTGGGTGTTGTGTCGGTTCTAGTTTATGAATCACGTGCTGATATAACCAAAGAACTAGAACAGTTCAATAATAATAATAATAATAATAGTAAATGTAGAGGACATGGTCGGCTGTTGCTCGTAGACCTGTCTGGTGGCGCTGCCTTTGGAATGTATCGACACCTCGAGCGACGCTAGCGCTAAGTGCGGCCAGGTATGTGAACCACACACTCCACTCTGCCAATATGCAAAGTGGCTACTTACATCAGGGTGTGGTTCCAACTCTTCTAACAATATGGTTCCTTGGTAGCAGTCACCGTTCAACAACCGCACAACTCCTACTTCTCTTCTCGGATGTGAGAACGGCTCTAGGGTTCGAAACTGGTTAGTATTATTTTTACTCAAGATTAAAGGAAAGTTTGCACACCACTAACACACTCCTCAACTCTCTGAGAATGCTATGTTGTGATTCCCACACTGATTATTTGTTGAAGGAAGGCTAACCAGTCAATTTGATCTCAGAAGTGAGACATTTCACGCTAAACGTTATTAATATTCTTCATTATTTATTTTTAAACCCCGTTTGGTCCCCATACTCCATGGTCAGGATGCAATGCAACACGTGTTAGTGTTGTAATGAGGTTAAGAGCGAGATAATGCGTGACGTCACACCGGTCGAAGTGTGACATTGCTCCTCATTGGTAGGAAATAGTGGCCGAGTCATTCTCCGCTAGATTACCTTAATAAATACCCACGTAGCGTGGTACATTTCCTCCATATTTACCCTCCCAATCGATACACCTTGGAATAAGTAGTTAATAGCATTGGTTTTATAGTAATAGAACAAGAATAATGGTTACTTTAACTAGCATATAACTAATAGTTTTTAACTAGCACAAAATGAATAGTTAATTTAACTAGTAGTCTAGAAAATGATAGTCTAGTCTTGTTCGAGCCATCTCTGAAAGAACTTGCTAGAAGTAAGTTGTAGTGAGCTCAGCATAACGCAACCACGTGCATTCTCAATCTCATCCTAACCGGGATTCAAACCATGATATCCTACAAGTATCGCCCCCTGCCCCCTTCCCCCGAATATCGTAATATTCTGAAATAAGAGAGTTTTGAGTCAGCCTAGTTAATCTTATTTGAAGTATTCAACGTGAGGTCTCATTTCCAAACCGACTAATTATATCAGCACACGACTTATAAACTAACTTAACTCTAGAACAGACACAACAACCAGATCCCCAGAAATTAATTTATCACTGTTAAAGGATTGGCCCTAATTTCGGCCATGCCGGGAATCGAACCCGGGACCCTTAGGGCCTATAAGGCGTCCAACGCATTTGGTTAAAACTATGTTTAAGTTGTTCAACATCCTGGTTGCTAACCAATCAATATGAAAACAGCAATGATGAGGAGAGCAGGCTGGAAGAAGTGCAGCCCACATTCGCCTCGAGAAGAGAGGTGAAAACACCAGTGATAGATAACCTGTTGGGGAAACCCCTCGTTGCAGCCACTCTGGATTCGAACCTTGACCATCCGATGCCATTAGAGCCTGACAGTTCACATCCTGTTACTTACTGGTAAATGTTGGAGTTGTGCGGTTTATGAACTGAGCTATCGACGTAAATATGATTTTTGTGAGCATGTAAAACACTGGCGGCATGTCGCTATCAAGTGTGTCGATTATACATATGTAGCATGTGTGAGTGTATGTGAAGAGAAGGAACAAGAATTTGGAGAAAGCTTCAGGGGGATTCGTTTAAACATAACTTGAATTCCATCAAAATAACGTTCCTTCGAAGGGAGTGTAGTTACAGGGGTTAGGGGAAGGGGGTTGTTCGAAAACAAGGTGCTTATGAAGCTATTTGGTGCCAGGATACTGAAGCGTGGTGGTGGCTATTTAATGATGAGTTACATATCCTGTACTCATCACAAGACAGTTTTAGGATAGTTAAGTCTCGTAGGTTAGGGTGGGCAGGACATGCAGTGCGAATGGGAGAATCTAGAACTTTGTTCAGGGTATTTACTGGTAAACCCAATGAGAAGAGCTAGACGCAGATGGGAGGATAACATTAGAATGGACCTGACGAGTTAGATAGAACTAGCTCAAGAGAGGAATAGGTGGCGAACTTCTGTAATTGCGGCAGTGAGCATTCGAGTTCCTAATGCCATAGAGTGAGTAAGTGTAGTTTTAGTTCTCGGGTGATGATACAAGTGTTGGTCAGCCAGGCTCCCGGAGACTCTCGTGGCTCGTAGCTCGTTAGTGGGCCTACTCTTGGTCCCAGCAGGTTTACAGGCTTACACCTAGAATGGCAGTATATCTCCCCCTAACGGAAGACTGGATGGTGTGTGGTCAGTAATAGTATATTAATACTGTATTTTCTCTCTGCACCTTGCTCTGAGGCAGGTGCAGAGTCCACCGTTGGGCAAACTGACTGAACTGCCCGTCTTAACATTGGCTTGATATATTCAACCAGGGGTGTACACCACGTCAAATTCTCACACACGTTCAAGTTCATTTAGTAATACTTTTTAGCTCAATTTTATTGGCAATGAAATCATCATCATTATCTCATAAATCTTGTGATTGGTTCACTGCAGCCTCCACTGTTGTCCATCCTGGGTCAAATGGTCACATCTTTTTACCTTCTCCTTCCAACATCGTCAGCTATCCGAGTCTTGTACTCCAGTCTTGGTCTCCCTCTCACATCTCCTCTTCATCAAACTCTTGTGTCTCAGATGTCCTACCATGTTAACTGTTCTTTGCTGTACATCTTTCCAAAGTCTCCTTTCTTCATTTAGTTCTCTTATCACTTCTCTATGATACCATCTCCATCCACGATGTTTTCAACATTCTTCTACATTTCCCGTTTCAAATACTGATAATCTGTTCCTTTGAGTTGCGCCAATGGTCCATGTTTTACACCCGTAAATCGTGACGTTCCAAACATGTTCCTTTAGTGCATAGCTAAGGAGCGTGTGTCAAAACAACTGCACACATTTTCACCTTAAACAAACACGTTTAACCAATACGGTACTTGCATCAACTGTGTTAGATACCATCTAACTACTCGTTATTCACTTGGGGTGTGTTTTATACGTATATCTAGGAACATTTCAAAGTTGATTCAATGAAAATGCGACGAGCAGAAGCTTAGAGAAAGGTAGACACAATCTTGAAACGAGATGTCAACCGGACGTGCGAGCAGCAACAGGCGGACACGAGCTTGGTTCTATACACTATTATTTGGATAAGACTCAGTTTTTCAGACCAAATGATAAACATCTGATGCCACCCGCATCGGTGGTCGTGTAGTCTAAAGTGTTGTACCGGATTACTGGTTAAAGGGGGACCTGAGTTTGAAACCTGGTTGAGTGCGCTTAGTGTGTTTATTCTTAAATGGTTTTCCACTCTCCGCACAAGAAAATGCGGGTTCGTTTCCTCTAAGATCTTACTTTATTCATTCTTAATCCACTGGCCGGACTGTGCAGTGAGACGTTGTTACACTTGCGTTCCTGCTTCAAGCGGGATAACAAACAGCACGATGTATTATTTTTATTTTAAATAACAACTGGTGGATGGTTTCAGCGATGTCTGCAGATCATCGTGTTAAATTATATTCTAAACTTGTTGTTGGTAAAAGTTATATTTTCTGAGGCTTCACTCGACTTTCTAGTTAAATGTTTACTCGTCAAAGGCTGTCAACTTTACATACATTTTGAGCTTTCGGTGTTTAATTTCAACCAAAACGTACATTTCCCCTTCACACCCCGATGAGAACTTTAAAAGACCCCTCTCCCACCTCTCTATCTATTTGTTATTATTTTTAACCAAAGAGGAATGTTTATTTACCAATACACAGATCATGGTTTCCATGGAGATGTAAACAAACAATGGTTGTAGTGATGAGTCACTGCTCACTCAGTAGGAAAATCAGGTTTTTGTCGTTGGAATCAACATCCTGGACCCCTAACCTTATAAGTGGTCCTTTGTCAAAATAGGTTCAACCATTTTCTCGTAATTTCAATAACCGGAAATGGGTGTATAAGGTAAATTGTTACATTTTACTAATACCAAGATAATTAGCGGTTCAATTTAAAAGGAAAAAATGAGGAAGTTATTTTAAGATAAATGCACCCGCAGTAAGCGTTTTGAGAAGGTATTTTTCTAATTCACAGGTGAAAGTACACTCAACCAATATTCAAACCATGATCACCAGTGATCCACAATCTCACGAGCCTGACTCCTTACACCCCCTGAACATTGTTCCGGATTGTACAAGAAGTTTCGAACAAACTGCATCTAACATTCAGAAAACCATATTAATATAATAACTTCCATACCAATTCTCTATTTTAAAAAACCCAGCAAATGCGACGTTTTAAGGGCATTAACATTTTAAAAGGAGGGTAAATGCTCCCTTAAATGATATATTTTATACACCCTTCGTCGCTTTATGGCTATTCAACACAACAAACTTAAACAGTTGTGATCGTATGGGTTGGATTTTAATAACCATAAAATAAAAGCACACACACAGAAGTTAAAAGTTAGCGTCGCGTGCTTTTGGAAACAATATTCTCCTTAACATAGCTTGGTCTTATCAGAAAATTAGCTCATAAACATACAGTAAGAATACAAGGTTAGAACAGTTTTTTACCTACCCCACACACTTACCACCCCTTTTCTCCCAAAAGAAAAACACACAAAGTTTAAAGTGCTAAAAAAAAGGCGCCTTATTATGCCGACTAACCGTCTCATTTTTTTACGATATTATTTTCTAAAATAAACACAATTTGGAGAGTCTTTAATTCTTACTTTCTACGAGGTGAAGTTAGTTTCTTCTTTTTTTATGTGGTGACATGGTGTTGGGGGAAGGGGCAGGGGGGTTAAGAAAAATACTCAAGACAAACTTGTGACTTGGAATATAAAACGGTGGGGAATGAGCTGGCCATTTTGTTTTTTGCGACGGGCTGCGCTAGGGCCTATATGTGGCCCGGATTTGTTTTGTCCGGACGGAATTTTAAGGCAGTTTTTATCAAAATTTAATACTTGAAAAGAATATTTAGCTCGATATGTTTTTTTATTATAATTTTAACGAGCCAAAGCTGTTGTGGTAAATATTCAGTTTGATATAAATAATTTTAAAAAATATTCTTCTTAAATTAATAATGTATGAATTGTATTTTTTATGTGATTTATTGTCGTGCACTTTCTGAACCGACTGATTGTATCAGCACATGAGAATTTCTATGCGCGAGAGCGAATAGACCTACCAATTTTGCCGGGAAGGTATTTTCACAAACCTTCCAGGGTTCTTTGACACGCCACAATCATCTTGGGAAGTTGTGCTACAGATTTATACCACTCAAGACCCCGACTGAGTTTGAACCCACGAACATCGAGCCCTGAGGCAAGCACCTTACCCCAAGAGCACCGAGATATACTAATAATTGTAAAGGCAAGGGGATGAACCGGGGGGAGGGAACTTAATCTTATTTATTTAAAGTGTAAAATATAAACTTTATAGCTTAACTGAAAATTAAAAAGTGAAATCGGTTCATCACCGTTTATTCCAAACATATTTCAGGCGCTTCTCTTACATTGAGTGGTTAAAGCTTCTTAAGATTGTCTGTACTAAAATGATATTTAAATTGGGGGGTTTACCACAATCTACTCTGGAACACGGCTGTTAGACCCGAATAGAGTTATGGCTGAGCATGCCGGGTAGAAAAAGAGCTTAAAGCATGTTTTAAAATAATGATTGGCGATTGTAGCCATCCGCGAGCGAGTAAGGTGAGAATTAGGTCTGGAAATGTGTCCTGTGTAAAAATAATAATTTATGTCTTCTGGATTCATTTGTTTGGTAAATATATGAATTTATGTCCTCGCCTTCTTCTTAGGTTCAGTTTATCTCCTCGCCTCCTCCTTAGGTTCAGTTTATCTCCTCGCCTTCTTCTTAGGTTCAGTTTATCTCCTCGCTACGTCTTTCTATACGTTTAGATTGTATGCATGTGTATTGAGAAAGGAAATATATAGAGTAAATGTACATCAATTTGTATGAAGGAGGAGGGTGGAAATATTTTTAGGAAAAAATCACCCTCAGTACACCCAGCCGGGATTCGAATTCCGACCTCCCCGTCACCAGCAAATCAGACTAAACTCTCTTGAAATGTAAACCATGAACTGTATTTTATTTATGTTGTTTAAAGTGAGTACTAAACGTGTTTTATGTCAACACAGAACTTACAAACAAACTAAACCTAGGATGGTAGCGCTACTCCCTCCAGGTCTCACCAACATATGGCACGCGACCCCAGAGGGGCACGCGAGATTTTCTTATCACGCCATTCACTGCTATCCCAAGTTTTTATTTTTGTTCATCAACTCAGGAGGGATAGAATAATATTATAATTAATAACAAATTATTTTAAGAGTTTATAACAATTAGTTTTCCTAAAGAATGCTTAGACACAGCTATACCAGACGGGTACAGTTCAAATCTCATATAAAGGGCCTTTAAGAAAATATAAACAAATTTCTTTGTGGTGAGCACAGACGATATTTTACTATATTATTATTGTAATTTTATGGTTATTGGTAATATCTCTCAATAGTGAGCAGTGCAGATCACATGACTAGCCGTATGAACCCGTGAAAGTAGTTCTTGTAGGTTTTCTGTCAGATAAGGTTCTTCCTATTAAAATTGAACCGAACTAGATCCATATGGGTAGACAAAAACTTCCTCTTAATATCATTTTCTTAAGATAATAATAATAATAATAGTAATGCTGCTTCAAACTGTCGCACACACTCTAACCACTCGTCCTTTCTTGGCTGTGACAGTTTAGGCTGCTTTGGCCCGCCATACACACAGCTCTCTCTACCTCATCTAATTACCAACTCACGCACATTAAAAATACCACTAAATAACCAGGGAAGTAGTAGTGGCGGGGTGAGGGGGGGAGGGGCTTATTTTACAATCAAATTAGGGGGGGGGGGCTTGCCAACAACACCGGCCGGAAGAACATGACCTCTGAGGGAGAATGACACAAGTTACAGGGTCCATTATTAGCTTCTAGCCCGCGTACTTTCTAAACGTATCAGTCATAAACTCAACGTTCCGGTAATACTGACATATTCACAAATAGGTTTTACTTAGCACCACGTCTTACTACCCATTCGGGTTACAACGTATATGTACTAATTACTCTAATGTGTTAGCGTTGAGGAAGGTCGAATTTAGAGGAAGTGTAACTGTGTTTGCGTGGAGGGATAGTGGAAAATCACCCTCGTCAGTCTATTCTTGTGCAAGAATGACTCCTTGACCTGTAATCTACTAGCAGACAGCAGACACGTGTGAGTTGTTCCGGTGAAACCGTCAAATTACCAGAAACAAACCCCCGCGTTAGCTTGTAGTTGAGACAGGTAACATGTAAATAACACTAGTACAGCAAAATATCAGTTTCGGTGGTCGCATGGTCTAAGGCATCACTCTCTCAATTATACTGGACCATCAATGACAGGGACATTGGGGTTACATAGGATCCCGCTCGGGTGTATTGAGGCGGATTTTTCCTAAATGGTTTTACATTCTCCCTCCACGCAAATACGGATATACGTCCTCTCAATTCAACTTTCCTCATCCCTAACACATTGGCGTAATTAGTTCATAAGCATATAACCCAAACGGGTAGTAAGACGCGATGTGAAGATAATTAAAATGAGCCGATCAAATGTTTCTAATAAGCCAACATTTTAGTGAGATCCGTGAAGCGCCAATAGTTTGGCTACATCTGTAGCTAGCTGTAAGATGCAGGGATAGCACATCTGTTGCACTCAGCGGGGCACGAACCCGTTTTATCTGATATTCGAGTGCATCTAGTGCGCTGTTGAATACAAGTTATGACCGAGTATAAATATCTCGGATAGCGAAATACAACACATTTCAAAATAATACAATAATTATGTTTTAGAGATTAAAACAATTTATTGTAATTTATTCACTGAAGTTGCTACTTTCAATATCTTTGCTTTAAGTTATTGAAATTAATATCGTCTTAAGACACTCAATTCTACAATTTACTAAGTTTTCAGTCTTTAAAATGTAGGCTAGGTATTATAAAATATTACAATATTTACAATTTGATTTGATTCATAATATTTACCAATTTATATTTTGTAAGTAGTCCTACTCATTAAAAAACGAGAGGGCGCACACTAGACTAGTGCTTGCTTCTATGGATATAGCCCGTTATTGCGCCAACCTTCGCAATTCACTAATAACATCCTAATGAAAAACAAAACGCGGGGGGGAGGCTAAAAAAAATTGTATCAAACGTGTGTAGAACAAAACCTTGGCATCTCATTGGTTATTCAAGCCACGTATCAGGTCGTACCGGAAGCGGGCAGGTTTAAATCAGTCATCCGACGCTGCTTGATACTTCCGGTGCTCGCTCCAAGAGCCTCAACTTCTTGCGGCTAATGACGTCCAACAATCGACCCGAGACACAACTTCACCTGCGGATCAGGTTTATAAGGTCGGTCTCGCGTTGTCTGTCCCTTTACAGCAGTGCTATTCTAAGGGGTTGGTAACAATCGAACATTAGGAGCTTGTATGCAGTATCTCATGATGGACCCTGAATAATCAGGGACAGATTTAGGGTCAGCAGCAAGAGACCAGGACAAAAGGACGTGCGATCTGGGAGTATTTTAGATGTAGACTGTAGAATATCTATAGCTTGCATTATGAACCAACAACTTTGAGGGGAACAGTTGGATACCCCTGCTTTGTTAGTGTTCATCCAACAGATATACCTGGTTTCTCTCTCTCTATCTATATAAATCAACATCAACATCGAGCCCACCTTTATTCCCCATGAAATTTATATTTAAAAATAACATCCAATTAGAATTTTAGAAGGAAATATTTGGATAGTTTTAACCTGTAGATTGTTAATTTTTTATCATTTCAGACCAACTTTATTAGACATTCTCAGTTAGTTAGTGGTTAAGTTTGGAGTTGGCCTATTGACCGGGGCGAGCGGGTTGCCTAATATAGGGGAGTCGTGAGAAAGTAAAAATAATTAAATCTCGCTAAAAAAACCTAATCAATTCTGTGATGATTTCCGTGTGTAAACTTGTCAATGTTTTTATCTGCGCTTTGTGGGGTTTTTATTTGTTTATTTGGAATATTTAATGTGCGGTTTATAAGCCGGTTAACTATGTCGCACACAACTTACAAACTATCTTAACTTCAGAATACAACATCCTTTCTTCCAGCCTTGTGAAAAGGGCCTCAATTTCAGCAATGATGAGTTTTCAAGCCATGCCGGGAATCAAACCCGGGACCCTTAGTTTTGTAGACAGACGCGATACAGTCTGAGCTATAAGTGTGTTGTTTCCATGGCAAGCGAGACTTGACGGGACTGTACCTGTAGATTACCCTGTTACTATTCATTAATAAGCCGAGGTTCGAATCTCGGTCGGGTGAACTGGGGGGGGGGGGTTTGAGAAAGGGTTTCACACTCTCCCCCCACCCAAGG
>CABFVZ010000647.1:196977-208874 GCA_902151445.1 Timema monikensis
GGGGGTTCCTAAATGGTTTCCCACTCTCCCTCCACGCAAATACGGGTTTACTTCCTCTAAATTTAACCTTATCAATTCCTAATCAATTAGCGTAATTAAAACTTAAGCGTATAACCCGAACGGGTAGTAAGACGCGTTGCTAAATAAAAAGAAACATGTATTCAATATATTAGTGTGTGTGTGTGTGTGTGTGGTTGATTAGATTAATAATTAGTGGGATGGTAACAGTTTATATTTTGTACAGTCCGGTCCAGCTTTGTTTGACCTAGAAATGACTCACCACCCACTTCGTCAAAATGTCAAGCTCAATAAAACTGCTATAAAAAATAATACTAGATATAAATATTTATAAATTAATTGTATTTACATGTTCAAAACATTCTACTAGATTTATATTAGGATGTACGTTTGATTTTCTGAAATAGCAAACCAAATAACCTAAATTTGTGAATGGCCAAATCTAGCAAGCGTTTAGAATGCAATAAAAGTAAATCAAATGACAGATAATCGTTTTTATACCATTCTACGCCGAGCTATCTACGTATCTCACGATTCTACAGATAACTAAACTATCAAATCTCGCTAAGTTTACCGCCACAAAACGGATTATGTGTTTCTAACGGTCTAGTTATTTTCAGACGGTTTTAATTACGCCTAAGATCAACTCCAACCTTTCTTGAATTCGAAAATCGTGGGAACAAACCTTTTACTCTCATAATCCTGGCGACATTGATTGCATAGTTTGGAGATTTCTCAGCAACGCGTGGTTTGAGCCAGTCTTGTTTACGTTGATTAGTTAATTAAGATTGTATTCTTGCTGATTGTCTCCAACGGTCCCGGGTTCGAGCCACGACGCTTAAAGATGTTTCTGGAATGGGACCAACTCTGCCTCATGAGGACAATTGAGGGGCTGTTTGATCTAGGAAGTAACGGATCCGGCCTAGAAAACTGAGATGAGTGGACGGAGGGTTCGTTGTAATGACCACATGACACCCTCTATTCGTAAATGTTGGCACAATCATCACCAACAAACGGTTGCAGGATGGATGACGCAATAAAATGTTTTTTTTTAGTTTAAAACTACGTGCAACTAGCTAAAGTTCTAATATAGTTTTATAGCATGTTGTTTACTCATAGAGAATTATTATTTTTAGCTTATTCTTAGATCAAAAGAAGAAAGTCTGAACTTTTAACAGTTCATCAGCGCTCTCCACGGTAATAGAACCAAGTTATTTGTATCAGAAGGTTACATCGCGCCAGTCAGCCACCTTGATTAATAAGGATCAAAACTCCCGTTTATTTTTCACGCCGAAGTAAAGCGCTCCAGTGGGTCTATCCTGCCAACAATGGACAGTCAAACACCGCAGAGAGAGACAGGGTATAAACAAGATGGCTGACGCGATTCCACCTTCTCTCTCACAGACCTTGTTCGTGCTCCAGTGCCCTGTCCTGCCAACCTAACGACACGAAAATAGCCAGAGGACAGCTGCTATGCCAAGGGGGATGTTATCTCCTGAAGATCTTGTACGTCATTAACATGGAAATGTTTGTCCGCTGCCGTTAAACGCAACAACATATGTGAAGAGGGAGGTGTTTTAGAGTGACGTGCAAGAACCAGGCCTTTGGAAACAAAATTAGCACTAGCGATGAATAATGTAATGGTGGTGGTGGTGGGAGGATTACGAACCAAGAACCAACCATTTGGTGGACAGGTCCTGTCGGAAATGCGGCTTTTGTGAGAACAGATACCCCCAATTCCTGTTGAGAGAGTTGGGTGTTATTTTAGGGTTGGGGTCAGCAAAAGGAAAGGCAAGCTTACCTTTAGTATTCCACTATGGTACGGCTTATAAGATATAGGCATAGTGTAATAGGTCAAGGTAAGACTCTTACCCTTCAGGTAAACTGTGTGTACATTTGATTTATTTTGTGTATTTTCTGCGAAGGCAGGGACATAAATATTGAAGGAAATATATTTAATTTAAGGAATAAATACAAGATGTGTATAGTGGAGAAACAAGGGGTGATCCCAGGACCTTTGATAAATGTTTTTTAGAAGCGGGTTGCATCATAGCTTGACGCACCTAAGCAGTCTAAGCAGTCTCACACTTAAACGCCAATGAACAAAATAGAAAGAGAGGGAAGGAAATGAGCAGTCCACCCTAAGAGACCTCTTGTTTTTCTTCTGATAACCTCTCCTTCCCCTCTTCCTAAGACAGTTTTACACACTCACTATACTATTGGCTCCCTGAAAGCATTAACTTTCTTTTGAAATTAATATGTTTCTTGTTTCCTGTTATAAACATACATTTGCTTCCACGGACTTTTTTAATTTACATCCTGGCGGGAAGACTCTTACAGGACATTCCATTTTCGTGACTCAGCCAAATAAAACTAATTTTAGATGATTTATAAAGAAAAATAAGTTAAAAAAATACTCCAAGATAAGAATAATAATTGTATGATACTGTAAGACTATTTTTAGGATTATTTAATAATTTATGGTTTTTTTAATATAATATATTTAAAACTCGTTGAATAAAACGTATTAAAAAAAAAGTAAGGCCACATTTCACCAATTAAACATTTTTCGACCATGATGGGAATCGAACTCGATGTTACTGTTCACGAGTGCATATATGTGTGCACAATACAATGGCAAACGTCTCCAGATTGGAGAAAACTAGTAAACTATATTAATGGGTTGGTTGGGTTAACTCCAAGTTAATGTAAAGAGTGATAACTTTTATGTTTGAATTCTCAGCTTAACTCAGGTCAAATACATTTTCTGACAAATTCATCGAAATAAAACAATTGCTATTAAAGGTAGTAGGCCAAATTTAAAATAAGATACGTTTAGAAAATGGCGACAGTTTAATTTCGATACGCACATCGATGCTCATTTTGTTTGTCTACCTGTGATTGGTTGTCCGAATCGGTCCGTAACGCTCAGTTAAAGTTGATCCAACTTCTACGGAGTGTAACGGACTAGGATTATGTAGACGGGACTTAAAGAAACAGCATTATTGTAATACAATAATGATAGCTTGTAATTAACATCCTGGCTCTAAACATAGCTAATAAATAAAGGTCTTACTAACAAACAAACAAATAAATAAACATGTCAACAGCAACTAAAGTCATAAAAACACTCATCTCGTTATTTTTTGTCAGTCGCACTTTCCCTCCCCCATTCGCACAATATCTCTCTTAGTTCCGCCATGTCGAACAATTGCCGATCGTGGCGCGATACAAACCAAATGACTATCGAAAAACAACAACATGGCATCCATCTTGTATCTCGGGGTCTAGCGCGCCATTAACTTCAACAAGTGAGATACCGCTTCCTGCGAGATATCGCGAGAACTTTCAGGGGGGTGGGGGGGTTCATCAAGATCTCGGATCTCGTTAACAGCCTCAGCGAGATTAGATAGGACTCGAGACAATAGGAAAGGATCCTTGAGGCAGAGACAAGGATGTGTGGCGTTGAAGTGTTCACGTCAAGAGTCATGAATCAAGGAGGAAAGGGGGTGGGGGTGGGGGTGGGGGGGATTAGTTACCACTTTTAGATTCAATTTGGAAACAAAAATACACTATTGTTTCCTGCCTAAGTTCTCATCACCTCACGCCGGCGGACAAAACGTCAAGCTCTCATCTAGTCCGGTTCGCAGGTTCCGAATCGAATCTCGGTCGGGTGGTCTGAGATTGAGGGTAGTTTTCCACTTCTCCCTCCACGTAGCTCATGTTTTCCAAATAAGGTGTGCTATATCGGTGTTCCTCAACCTAATTTAGGATGTTATTAAGTTGTTTACTTTAAAACCTTGCAGTTCCTGGATTATCAAATTATTTATTATATTATTTTTCTCCTTTGGTTTGCCTTATACGTTTGGTTTTTTGATTGATTAATTAACTAATTAATTACTTTAGATTTAGTATTTATGCTATGTTGTGTGAACGTTGGTACATTTCCTCAACCCTAGTTCACCAGGGTAATTAAACGCACATAGCAGTGAAGGACAATAAGACACGAAACAACAAAAAACCTCACTAAAAATACATTTTTACAGTAGCCCCGACGTTTAATACAAGGGCTTGTTTTTTCTAACAGAAGCATCAAATATACCGTTCTTAAATAAATTGCTGGATAGTGGTCAGAGTTCCTGTCCTGCCTACAGATCCAGAGGTCCAGGGTTCGATCCCCAGCGCTTACAGAGTGTTTCCGTGAAGCAGTGGGTCTGAAACGAGGTCAACTCAGCCTCGTGAGGACAAGTGAGGAGATACTTGAATAAAGAGGTAGTGGCTCCGGTCTATAAAACTGAGATTAACGCTAGGAGGGTTTGTTGTGCTGAACTCTATCGGCAGAAGTTGGTACTATCTTCGCCAGGGGGTCGACGCCCTGGAGGTGGAATAGTGTGCTACTTAAACACACACATTCGGCTGTAACCCCGAGATTGTGTTTTCTGTGCTCCGCGTCTTAACTGTCCACTCGCGCACATTAATACTAGCAGGGGTTAGTGGGATAGACTTCAGAGGAAATATACCCCCGTCTGCGTGGAAGGTGATAGGAAAATCACCCTCCAAGACTCGAACATCGGCAAACTAGACACAGACTAGATTGACATCTCAGTCCGCGTAGCCACCAGTGCGAGTCTTATATATGGACAGCAAGACGAGTTGGCAGTCAGTCGTCAACCCCGGCTGGGTTCGAGCCATGGTCCTTCACACATCATCTCCGAGTGGGTTGAATCTTTTTGTCACAGAGTGTACACAGTCGATCTCTCTCTCTCTCTCGGTGTTGTTTTTTCGCCAAACAATAGCTTTCTGATTAAGTTTCAATAATATCGGAGTGTTGGGCACGCGAGCGAGGGCCACTCCCATCCCAGATAAAGGTGTGCGATTGTTAAAACAAAAGACAGTAGTTAGATGGGGGAGTGAATATCGCACTTGATACAAGAAATAACAGCAGCCTTACCTTGACTTGTTACACTATGACCCTATCTTACAAGCTACACCATAGTGGAACCAACCAAGGTAAGATTTCAGGGCAAAAGGAGTGTACAACTCTCTATTTTTTATTTAACACCGCGTCTTACTACCCCTTCGGGTTATACGCTTAAATACTAATTACGCTAATGGATTAGGAATTGGGGAGTGAATTGAGATAAAGTGAACCCACATTTGCATGAAGGGAGAGTGGAAAACCATTTAGGGAAAACCACCCCAGTTCACCCGACCAAGATTCGAACTTAAATTTCCCCGTCCTCGGCAGTCTAACTCAACACTAAACTGGTGCGTTAGCCAACAATGACACCGAGGCGGGTAGCTCTCATCTATTCTTGATTGTCATTGTTTTTCTACTCTCCATGCACATACAAGCAATAACACTTCATTTGACCAGCAGGAGAGTCTTCCTGCTGTTTGAGATAGTGATTAGATCACCACACGACTAATTACCACATTAGGTGTTTTGTCTTACAATAGGTCCATCCAGAGAACTTAGACCGCCAATGCACCCTGTCCTCCTTCCTCGACCTTTCCTCTATGACGTCATACAGAAGACAGTTCCTCCTAAGGATGTGTCCGATCCAGTTTGCTTTGTACATAAATAGTTCTCTTACCACCCATTCTCTTAGGACGTGTTCATTTATCACCCTGTCTGTCTGTCCACCTGATCTTGTCAAGTCTTCTCCAACACCACATTCCAAAGCTCTACATTTAAAATCTAGAAACAAATACAACACCCAGCCCTCCTGCCGTTAATTCATCAATGTTAAAGGAGAAACCCAATTTCACCAATGAGAAAAAAACATATAACGCCGGAAACTGAACCCATGACCCTAGTATCAGTATACAGACACACTACAGAATGTTCACGGTGATATATTTCTCATTCTTGCATCCAGGTGTCATTGCTAGAGTTACTGGGGATATTGTGAAGGGTTGCTAAGGTCCACAATTAAAAGTTGGTAGCCGTGCATATTGAATGACGTCAGTGGATTCTGTTAAACTAAAATACTGGCCTTCTGATACGCCAAGGCAGATGTTTTTTTTAATACTTTGTTGATTTTTACAACTACCAGATTTATTTTAACGTTGACTACTCTACGTTAGTTTGTAGTATACTACAGCGTTAAAATGTTCTTCTTGTATCGATCCGACTATAGTCTGGGCTCGGTGGCGTAGTTGGCTAACGCGCTAGACGTGTTGAGCTCGACTGCTGAGGACGAGGAGATCGAGGTTCGAATCTCGGTCGGGTGAACTGGGGGTGGTTTTTCCTAAATGGTTTTCCACTCTACCTCCACGCAAATGCGGGTTCACTTCCTCTAATTCGACCTTCCCAATTCCTAATCCATTAGCGTAATTAGTACTTAAAGCGTATAATCCGAACGGGTAGTAAGACGCGGTGCTATTATAATAGTCTGGGATGGATATCAAACAATAGTTTGTTGTTATACGTGTTTTTATTATAGGGGGAGCCTATATAAATAGTTTTTTCTTATAACCGCGTCTTACTAACTGTTCAGGTTATAAGCATATGTGACACGCCCCCAAACCCCGGGTGGGTTCTCTTTGCAAGTGGATGTAAACTAATGTAATCCCAGAGCAGTTTTTTTTATAGGTCCTATCGTTTAGCCACAAGAGACTTCCGAAGAAAGGAATTTTCCCGTCAGTTACGGGCTAAAACTATAAGTTTGTCAAATTTCAAGTCTCTAGCTCATCTGAAAGGGGGTAAACATTAATGTCAGTGAGTGAGTCAGCCGTGTGGCTTTATAGTGGTATAATATGATAAAATATCATAAAATTGCTCTAATGGGGAGGAGATGAGGAAGGAAATATTTTAGAGGTAATCTACGCGTATTTGCGTGGAAGGAGAGTGAGAAACCATTTAGGAAGAGCTACCTTCAGTAGAACAGACCGGGATCCGAACCCCGATGTCCATGTCTTCAGCAGGCCAGTCTAGCACGAGGGTGACGCCTTAGACAATTCGGCCACTGAAGCGAGTATACACATTATAAACAAAAATATCGATAAAGCATATTTTGTTATGTTTCTGTAAACTGGTTTAAAAAAATATATATATATTATTTCCTCTCGCTGCGCCGATATAAAAATAACTCCGAATCAGTTTTAAAATAAGTTGTTATTTTGACCTGGACATAGTCCTGTTTTCCCCTAGGTCACATGCATGGCCTCTGGTGGAAAAAAACTAGTTGTGGTGTGGGATCCGAACCAGCCACCTCACTGTAATCTAATTACTGACTCCACTCATGTGTTCAAAATAAAAACAAAAGACGAACTAGGGGCCCGCAACAATACGACATCTCGTACCTATTGTTATCTACACGACAGGACCGGGGAGGGGGGGGGGGAAACAAAAATGGCTTCCAATATATCACAAACATTCAGTCCGTAATCACAATGAAAAATTAATCTACGTGGGTGAGAATAAATAGGCCTATGGGATTTTTAAACATGGGGTCGAATTGGGATTGAGGATTTGTGTGTTCAACACTAAATATAGTAAACAAACAAAAATCCTATTATTTGCGCTAATCAACTTGTGAATTTCGACAAAATAGGAATAAATAAATAAGTATACCTTGATTCTCTCACGAATATATACATTTGTAGCGCCTTTTAGAAAATAGAAACCTTTTATTGCGGTAAACATTGATAACATTTTATTATATTATTTATACTATTTTAAGGGTATGGAACATATCCATCAAAAGTAGCAGCTGCTGATCACATGACTTGACGTATGAATAAGTGAAAGTAGATCTAGAAAGTTTCTAGGTGTATTTCTATGGAAATGGGACTGACACATGTAGCTGTTCTTTTGCTGTTATCGATGTGTCAGCTTTACAAGAATTGATCTAATGCTAAATCTAACAAACCTACCCTGTTAGATTCCTCAGCTGTAGGGGAGGAGGGAAAGGGAGAATTGCTGTGAATCCTGAAGATGCAGCAATCGGCGCTTGTGAGAGGAATGAGTTGCAAAGTGTTCATGTATTCATACAGGTGGACTACATTTTGGAGCCCTTCCTGAATACCATCACCAAGCTTCTAACGTGAGCTTTACAACTGTCGGAATGTTTGGAGCTGCTCCACACAGAATCAAATAGCAGGCCTTGATCTGTCGAGCACAGCTGGGTGAGCCACGGTGGGCGGAGGAATTTCAAAACACATAGAAAAGAATGCAGGCCTCACTGTTTTGGAAAGAATCAGTCAAGTTTTTCAGGAATACACAGAGCAAGTGACAGCGTTTACTCCTCATATGGCCAGCTTCAAGTATTGTGCCATCACTACGTGTGGTATTTAAGTATTGTCCCATCGCTACGTGTGGTATTTAAGTATTGTCCCATCACTACGTGTGGTATTTAAGTATTGTCCCATCGCTACGTGTGGTATTTAAGTATTGTGCCATCACTATGTGTGGTATTTAAGTATTGTGCCATCACTATGTGTGGTATTTAAGTATTGTCCCATCACTACGTGTGGTATTTAAGTATTGTGCCATCACTACGTGTGATATAAATATGAGATTTACATTATAGGCCAATAAAAATATTTTAAATGATAACTGGAAGAGCGTCCCTCTTGGAAATCTTGGGAAATCTTTGTCTATTGTAATCGAAACCACAAGCTGGTCTCTCTTTCTGTGCATATTTTCTTATTTTGCTTGGAGGTTTATTCATTTTTAAGTGTATAGTGATAGTATTTATATTTTCCCAGTTTTGCGTGCATATAAATCCTCATCCCAGTAATAAGACAGACAGACAGGCGCACACACACGGAAAACAACACAATGTGTAATGATCAAACTATAATATCTTTCACCCGGACAAAATTGTGGTTGTTGTTTTTCCGATCCCCCCCAAACTAACAACTTATCTTCCGAACTCAGCTAATTCCAGTAGCAAGTGAGAAAGTGAAGATTTGTGGTGTTACTTTGTTCCAGTAGCAAGTGAGGAAGTGAAGATTTGTGGTGTTACTTTGTTCTCGAAACGTGTCACATAAATTACATCCAAGGGTGCGTGTGCCTCCGTTAAGTGCTGGGTAGTAATACTCCCGGAAAACGTTATTAGCTGTTTTAAAACCACAACGCTGGGATGTCTGAATTACGACCAATTGGGGTTGATAATCACTCAACAATTCTATCAAATACGAGTATATATCTATGTATCAGCGCGTCTTACTACCCGTTCAGGCTATAAGCAAATGTACTTATTACGATAAAGGTTCTGTGGATGAGGAAGATTGGATTTAGAGGGAGTACAGCCGCGTTGAGAGAGAGAGAGAGAGAGAGAGAGAGAAAGGGGGGGGGGGCAGCCCAGTAAACCCGAGACATATTAAAAACCAGGAATGTACCAGTAAACTGTTTCCATCCATCCAATGTCTGAAGTTACTTTTAGAGCAATTAAAAATACATCAGTTGGATACGTTATTGTGTGTGTGGTTGGTCAAATGGAGCGAACAGTTTCTATGGTACAGTCATGTCAAGTCTTGCTTGCCCTGGTAACAGCCCACGTAGAAAATGTAACCTTTTGGAAAATTTTCCTTGCTATTTTATTTAGAAAACGTTTCAGTTATTTAAATGGAAATAATCTACTCTGTGTATCTCGAGTTTAAAGTTTGTTCTTTAATTTAATTTCTACCCATGAAGTTAACACCAGAGTTACATTAACAGCAATAACAGTTATCTTCTCACACGCACGCATCGACTATAGTGCTTAGTGGTTGAATGTGTAACTAATATTGGGTATTTATTTCACTTCTAACTAATCTGAAGCTTATTCTTAAAAATCTAACGGAGAAATTTAATATCTATAGATTTATCTGTTATTTCTATACACGTTTACTTGTGTTTTCATTTATTTGAGTCATACAACGCGCACTTTCTGAAACTACTGATTTTATCAGCACTCGACTTGCAGACTAACTTAACTTCATTCATCACTGGGAAAGGGGAAATTCACATTTCATCAATGATTATTTTTTCGGCCATGCCAGGAATCGAACTCGGGATCTTTAGTTCAGTAGCCAGACACGTTCATTGACTAAGAAGATTAGACCGACGGGCTAGCAAACCCTGTCCTAAGGCGACGGTCCTATCACGGACAAACAAATGGTTTTGAAGAAATGTTGAACGCGTCATTCGCGAGGGAAATTAAGAGTATAGCTCGTGGCAACCAAGTTTGTAAAACCACCCCCTCGTGTTTCAACCCTTAAGCTGAGATGGAAGCTGACGCGAGAAAAGGCCAGCGTGTTTACAGTTTTTATAGCAAAACATTATTTTGGCCAAAACAAATAAAATATCGCTCCAGTAGAAACCTTAAGTTTGATTTTCTTTACGGAGTGATATCAACATCTGTCAAGGATGTCCTGGAATTTAACGACAACTTGTTATCTTCATTTAAAAGGTTTCTCAGCTAATGCCACAATGCTAATGAAAGATATTCAACGAATGTTGATGTAACCGTGCGTAGAAAATTAAACTCTATGTTTCTACTTGAGAAATATTTGATTTATTTTTACCAAAACAATATTTTGTTATAAAAACTGCAAAAAACCCTGGCTGGGCTTAGCTCAGCTCATGTTCCCTGCATCTGATGTTTACCATACACTTTATCACTGTCTGGATGACGGTGGCTCAAAGATGGTTATCATCCTCTCTGGAAGAAATATGGACGGCAGCGAAAGGCTCTCTCACACACAGATCCGACAACTATTCATTAGAACGGGCTGAGTTAGAACCTTCTTGAGGGATGTTGGAATAACCCACAGAAGCCGATGATCATTTTTCGGCCAATTATTATTTCTGTCAAATATTGTTAAACGGTCTCTCTCTCTCTCTCTCTCTTCACACACACTCAAGTGTGAACATCACACACATTCCTGAGCCCGTCCAAGTGATGGTGTAATTCATAGGCTCCCCATAATGAATGTCCAAAGATGAAATCAGGTGTTGATATTTAGCTGCTTCGTCTTCCTCTGGGCAATTATAGTTTGTGTTGAATTATAGGCCTCATTGGTGTGTTCGGCTTACTATGGGGGATACGCACACTTTGTGTTCAGTGGCGTGCTGTGGAGTGTTGCCAGGGTAAGCAGATAAATAGTTTAAATTATGTTTATGAATTACTTGGTGGAACCATTATTATTGTTCAGCTACAAAGAAAAAATAAAATCTCCTTACCACTCCCCATGCAAGTAACTGTACACTTCCTGTAAATTCTACCCTCCTCAGCCCTACCCCATTAGTGTAACTAGTACATAAGTCTATGATAACACCAAATAAACAATCATTTGTTTGATACGTTATTGCGTGTGTGGTCCGTCAAATGGATAGTGAGGGGGAGGGAACATTTGACTAGTACAGTCCTGTAAACTATTACTCGCCCTGGCAACAACCCACAAGCCAAGAGTTTAATTTACCGTGATTTATTTTGCCCTTACTACTCTTGATCGTTTTCTTAACATCCATTTTTAATAAATGTTTAAAATCGAGAATTTTGTGATAAATTATATTTCAAGATAATATGTTTGCTCCCAAGAAGCAAATCCATAGAAAGGGTTTCTTAGTTTGATAATAAAGACCATCCTGACACGATGTAGAATGAGTAAAAGGCATAATCTTACGTTTTAAAACTATGCATAAACAGCTCGAAGCAAGCAGGAACACAAACCTGACGAATAGAAATATCCCATCGACCCAGCGGCGTGAATACACGGCGGAAAACTTTATAAAAATAAAATAAAAATAAAACAGTAACACAAAAAATACGCCTACAGAGACGATAATGTACTACGTACTAATCTGCGTGGAGCTAAAAAAAAAAGAAGCCCTTTAAGCAAAGTAAATGCTAATAATAAAACAAAGAGCAACGACTACAAATCAT
>CABFVZ010000647.1:224731-246287 GCA_902151445.1 Timema monikensis
TTTTTTTTTTTTTTTTTTTTTTCGTGAATTAACATAGCTACTAAGGTGTGGCTTACGTCTTATTCTCGCCTTCTGATTGGTCCATACACTTGTTCAAGAGAGACTCTTATGAGATGCTGTACGAACTGTCTCCGAGGTGAAAACCAAACACAGCAAGGAAAGGAGTGGCTTATTTGAGATATTTCATTTGTCCAAGTTGTTTTCTTCTATCGTCTCGCTCGTCCTGTTTATCTATTTTTTAACATTTCACCTCTTTTTTTTCATTTTAAATAAAAGAATCATCATTTGTGGAGGTGAGTTTAAATCCCTGTCATTGTGTTTGGGATTAGTTGTCCAAGATAGAAGTCATCTTAAGATTTATAAAACGACAAATTTAACTTTTATGAGATGTTATTTTAGTTGAGGTATTTAACGCGTACTTTCTGGACTGATTAATTATATCAGCACATGACTTACAAACCAACTTAAATCTAGAACACACACAACATCCAGTTTCCCGGCCGTTAATTCGATACTGTGAAAGGGAAAACCCACATTAAATATACATTTTTAGCTCTGTCGGGAATCGAATCCGTACCGGACATGTTACAGACTGAGCTAAGGTGTTAGACTACGACATTTTAATCCTAAACTAATTTTGTTTATATTTATTTATTTGAAACCTTATTGCTGGGCTCGGGAACCAAACTCAGCACTTTGGTACACCAGAGATAGCCCGCACTACTGGGCAAAGGCGTCAATCTTGTCTTGTCTGGTTTACCGGTGTCGGAAAGTTATGGGTTCGAATTACAGCCTGGTGTACAAAGGATTTTTTTTCTAAATGGATTCCTGTTCTTCCCCCAAGTGAAATTCGGGTACATTTCATATAAAGGCCTACCTTTTATATACCTACTCTTTTTTTTATAGATATGTGGTTAGACCGTATGGGTAGTAAGACGCACAGCATGTAAAGAACAGGTTTAATTCACTAGAGTTTATTTTAATCTTAAGGGCTCGTTCACACGTATGTATTGCTGAAAATATTGTGAACATGTCTTTAAATTTGAAATATTTTGTAGAAATAAAGTAAATGCAGCAGCAATGTCGTTCAAACAATCGTTTATTTCCAACTCCCTCAGGTGGACTCGGACACGCTACTTAGTTAGACAAAGTAGCCTCCGTTGAAAACATTCCGCTTCAAATCTGATCGCGCCCTTCTTTCTCATATTCAATCATTTCAACTCGGCCCAAGAAGGGTTTGGGTTTCAAGGGAAGCTACTCAAGTCATTTGCATGCAAACTCTGTATGCTTTTCAAGGGAAGCTACTGAATTCTACTTCAAACACTGTGTGCTTTCAAGGGAAGCTACTAAGGTTTCGAGAGAAGCTTTAGAGATAGTTTTCGTGCCAGCTTTGTGTGGGTTTAAAGGGAAGCTATTGATGTTATTTGTATTAGAAATCTGTGCTTGTTTCTAGGGGAGCTACCGAGATCATTTGAACACCAGCTGTGAGTGGGTTTTCAGGGAAGCTATTGAGATTATCTTCAAGAGAAGCTACTGAAACAATTTTCCTGCTAGCTCTGTGTAGATTTCAAGGGAAGCTAATATGTGAACTGAATCAGTCACTTTTGAACGATATTACCAATCAGATGCATCAGAAGTGGGGGTGGGGTCAAGGGGGTAATTTACCCTAGGAAATATATTTGCCTCATCTAATTTATTTCAGCCCTCAGAAATTTTAGAGTATGAAGCTGAAATATAACCTTATATCGAACTTTATATATCTTCTAGTGTCATCCAAGGATTACAAATTTTTCTGGGGAAGCCCCCTGGCCACAATTTTGGCTTGGTGAACCAAGGCCCTCTCACAATTCCTTCTCTTTTTATTTGCTGACTGATCCTACCCCTGCCCTTACAGAAATACAGCTCCACCCCTGTTATCAATACGTATAAAATAACAATACTAATATCGTAAAATGTTATCAGCGTTGACAAAAAAATGTTTTCTAAACGTTCCTTTCTATAAAACTTCCACTGTGAGTTGAGTACGACTTACAAGCTGAAAGAGCAATAAGGCCCAATCACAAATAATCAACCCGTACCACTCAGCCACCAGGATGGTCCTGGATGTTCTGGAAACAGGATCGAGCACGATGCTCTGTGGTCGAGATGTTGTGATGGATGTTAGCCCCCCCCCTCCTCCCACAGGACAAGATACGAGGAGACCATTGTCCATTGTATGGAGATTTATTGGCCGGCGTCACGTTTCGGAAGCTGATCCCCCCCCAACCTTTTTAACCCGCCAGTTCTCAACACATTGTGTGCCTGGCAAGATGGCGGCCGATGTCAGGAGAAAGGGGGTGGGGGTGTTATTCACCTGACAGTCTCGCCTCTGTCACGAGGATCTTGGACAGGTCAATGAGATATGGTTCAGAGGTATAGAGCGAGCTCTTTGTCTCGGTTCCAATGAGATCACGGCGTGTTGATATGTTTGGTGTCCGGTTAGGAGCTCGATTAACCGGGAAATTAGAAACAAGATGATGCTCGAAACAGAAAACGTATCGAAGTGCAGTTTTCTGAGTCCTTAAAGGGAAACTGAACATTTGTGCACTTGTATAAGTGATGCCATGGAATAATCCGTTGAGTCCCACAAAATACCAGTTGTGGAAAATGCTCTATGCCGGAAAATTGTCCGCTATATTGAAGTTTGGATTTTCCGAGTCTAGTGGCTGAACAAAGAGGGATAGAAAGATGCTTTTTTCATACAAACACTCATTACATCATTGATAATATGAACTATAAATATATAATAATATATATATATATATATATACATATGTGTGTAATCGAAACACAATAGTTTGCCCAAAAATTGTTACTTTTTCCCAAATTTGCTACTGATTTTGTAATCTATATCTATGGCCCAAGTAGTAATATTTTGTTCTATGGATAAAAGTGTAGAGCCAGTACTAAAGACATTGAACACATCATCAGATATTGTTGTGAGTCCTTTCAAATTCATCAATAAAGTCGAAATTCATAGATCTTCTCACTGGTGAGCTAAGATCTGCCGGTCGACGTGGACACAGCCAGAGATCTGGAATTGCAATCACTGTGATTGGAGAAGACACAGGCTTCAGATGTCACAAACAGGTCAAAGAACAATGTTGAGTAGTCAGAACCTCCAGCAAGCTTTAGGAGATGTCACTGGAAATATTATATTGCTTCGTGCAATAACTGGATGTGATATCAGTGTTCGACTCTTTCAATCTTTTGAAGAAACTGAGAGAAGAATTGTTGGTATTTCTTTGGCAGGAGAACATTTTACTGTTCGAATGTATGGTGGTAACGTCTCTGAAACAGAGCATGCTTGCAAAGAAGCCAATAAGTGCCAAGTTCTGCCACCAAGAAAGCACAGCCTGTGAGCTTTCCATCAGGTTCAGGCATGGCTTGGCGTACCTCTTCCCCAACTAACTGGTGATGGGGGAATAAATAAGGATACCTTTCATCAGATCTACCCCAGAGAGTCTGTAAGCTTAGTTGTGAATGTCATCATAACGGCCTCTCATGCACCGATACATGTGGAGTATGTGAGGGGGAACAGGAAAAAGACAAAGTTGATGAAGAATAAAGCTATGAAGCAGTGGATGACCCTGAAGAAAATACATCAAAAGGACGTCCCAACCGAAACGCTGTTATGTTAACCGACGCCCGCCGAGTACAACGTTCTTGTTGAACCATCTGTGGATTTTTAACATTATTCTGCATCCACAATGATCTTCAATAACGAAACAAAATAGTACATGCTACATGCTACATTCACCATCCTTACTTACCTTGTGTCTTTAAAGTATTGCAAGTGCCTGATAAGCCGAATGAGAGTAAGGTGCGTATGGCTTGTAAAAACAATATCCTGGCAGTTGCTACTCATGTTCATGACAGCCATTTTTGGTTGAGTTCCTTGAAGGAAAAAAAGTTTCGGGTGTAATTTCTATCCCGTAACATAAAACGGAAACTAGAAAGATTTGGAGAGATATTTAAATTGAAAATAATTGTTTACTAAAGTTTTGGTAAGAAGCATCTTTAAGGAAATACAAACACATTATTTTAAGGTCAACATTGATAACATTTTACTATGTAATCATTATTATTTTATAGTTATTTATAATATGTATCAACAGTGACAGTTGAAGGGCACATGACTTGACGTATGAATACATGAAATTAGTTGTCTACTTGTCAAATAAGAGCCATACGTCGCAAGGCAGGTTTGAGGTAGAAAACCAAACCACAATATATTCAACAAGGAGGTTTTGTCTTTGTGCCTGTAAATGTATCAAATAAAGTTGTCGGCACGCCATTTAAACAGAATTTTGTTTTTAATTGATTACATATCCAAGCTGGTGTATTTGTTAGTTACGGTTATAGCTGCATATAAATATCATATTCCTGAAATTGAATAGTTCAGTGGTTAGAGCATTGGCGTAGTAAGCCAAAGGTCCTGGGTTCAATTACCGTGTCCAGGGATCAATATTAAATTTAATAAATATTTTGTTTTTGTTGCAAAGACGAGAGCAGGTGTTTGTCCATCCCAAATATTCTCAAATTATTTATTTAAAAATATTCTTCTCAAGTGAACAACCCGAAGGTTGGTTTGATGCGATCCTTAGCTGGGCATGCACTCAGGTGAGTGCCACCCTCACCATCTGGTAGAAATATCATGCACTAGCGGAGTGCGGAAGTGTGCTAGTTCCCCGTTGCTTTCCACACTGAATTAATACGAGCGAGCGAGCGCGAAAGGACCTACCAATTTAGCCGGATAAGGTATTTTAACATGCCACATTCTACATGGGACCAATGGCGTTATTTATCCTCCAAAGGAGATTGTGTTATCACTTAGTAAAAATGTGTAAGCCTCAGTTGGGTTTGAACTCACGAACATCGGGTTCTGAGGCAAACACTCTACCCAGGACTATCGAGGACAGCACTATTTTAAAATACACAGTATATATACATATATGTATACACGCTTCATTTAAATTGATTGACAGCGATTTTTTTTCAAAACAAATTAGTTTTAAAACAAAGTATAAATTGTGCAAGGTTCTAACAGTGAACAAAGCGCGTTTGTAAGAACTGGTTCCTATCAGCTGACCACTCACAGAGGAACCTGACAATGAGCACCTGGACTCGATGGAGGGAGCTCCAAAACGAAACAAAGAACAAATAAAATACTTTACAATGACACCTCACATCTGTTTCGCAGGAGAGTTGGGTTTTTTTAATAGAATGCTCATGTCGTTTGTTTCGTTGAAGTTTTTTTTAAAGACATTTATAAAAAACAAGATTGATCTTAAGATTCTGATACGATTAGATGTACAGTTGTTAACAAGATTATTGTTTTGTAAATAACAATGCTAAAGAAGTATTTCAGCGGGTGTTATTTTAAAAATACACAAATTAGGTTGATAAAGATAAATAGGACATGATAGGATTAAAAAAAATAGTAGAAAATATGGTAATTTGTGTCCAAAGGGAGTTTACCATATTATGTCGATATCAGTTGAAATTAATTTTTTTTTCTCAACACAATTACATATTTTTGAACCGAGTTTTTAGTAACGTTTTAGTTTAATTTGGACGTGCCCCTTTTAACCGTAACACCAAGGGCTGACAACCAAGCAAAGCTAGTTATAGCATCAAACCTGGGACACTATCCAGGACTCGTATCGTGTTCAGGGTCAGTTCTAAGACAGTCTGTGATGGACCCAGACCAAAGTCATGCCAACTTTGATAAGTGCAAATGAAAGTTTTATTAATTAAAACCCCATGCGTCACTCTCGTGTTAGACTGGCCTGTTGAAGACTCGGTGACCAGGGTTCAAATCCCGGTCGGGTCTACTGAGGGTGGTTTTCTTAGATAGTTTCCACTCTCCTTCCACGCAAATGTAGGTAAATTTCCTCTAAAATGCTTCCTTCTTCATCCCTACCCCATTAGAATGATTATAATATATACGTATAACACAAACACAGTGAACAGGTAGTAAGAGTATAAGACGTGGTGATAAAATTATTATTTTTTAAATGTATTCATACGTAAAGTCATGTGATTTGCACCCGTAACTTTTGATAAATATTACCACATTCTATAAAACCACAACAATAAAACAGTAATATGTATTGAGTGCAAGATCTAAATATAATATATGTATGTTTTCTAGACAGTCAGTGATGGAGTGTGTTTGAGAGGGAAAACAGGTCAATGTGAAAGAAGTGTCTTACGGTGGTTTGGACCTGTTGAGAGGATTAGCGGGGATAGAGTGACCAAGCAAATATATGAAGGTAGAGTGTGTGGATCAAAAGGAAGGGATAGATCATGTAAAACATGGCTTAAATACATACATACATACATATATATACATACACACACACATACATACATACATACATATATACATATACATACATACATATACATACATACATATACATACATATATATACATATATATATACATACATATACATACATACACACATACATATATATACATACATACATACATACATACATATACACACACAAATATATATATATATATATATATAATCACACCGCTCCCTTACGGTGTAGACAAGAAACTGTGCATACAGCTCAAAAAACAACCCCGTAACTAATCGATCCTCATAACTTTCTCCACACTTCCCTATCCTTGCATACTTCCTTCTCTTCAACAACATGCATGCTCTTTGATTCTTAAATATGTATACATGTGTATGTATGTATGTATGTATGTATGATAGAATTGAGTTAATGTTTGGAACAAGAAACAGCATCCTATTCTTGTGTTTAGTGTTTGAAAATAAATAAAGTTCCAACTTGTGAACTTTGTTGCATTTCCTGTGTCTTTAGGCGAGACTGTACTTTGTTACGTATTACAGATGAAATAACAAGATTAGGAGATAAGTTTTTTCATACAATACACTGGTCTTTTGGCTTCTGTTTCTTTCTGTGAACAATAATTGCGCTTTAGGGCTTAAGAGCTTAACTCGTGAATTCAAAAACTACGTAAACACCAGGTTTATACATAGTAAGCGAGGAAGAACATTTTGGAAAATTAGACAAAAACTACGCTCAACATAACATTTTACTATATTATTATTGTTATTTTATATGTATTGATAATATTAATCAAAATTGACAGCCGTAGATCACATGACTTGACTTATGAACACATGAAAGTAGATCTAGTAACTTTAGTAACAGTCAAATAAGATTCTACCTATATTTCTCCTACTATACAAAGTGTTAAATAGATATTGATGTATTAAACAAATAACATTCAATTAAAGGAGAAGTAATAATTTATTTACACCTGCGCACTTAAATGAAAACTTCAATCGTTATTCTTATTTACATTATTACCACGTCTGGTGAAAAAACACATTTTCCAAACAGTTTTTTTTTTTTAGAAGTTCCATACAAATGCTGATACATAAATGTAGGACAACTGTTGTAAATTCTTTGAAAAAAGTTTAACAATTTTTTTTCTCTTTGACTGGCGGGAAGAATTTTAATTTAAAATTCCACACTATCCTTACATGAGAATTCTTAGTAAAATTATAGCATTTTACAGGTCTTATAAGCTTTTGTATTTATTGGGATTTTAAAGTAAGCTAATTAGTAACAAATTCAACTTATCTAATTTAACTTAATAACATTTTCTACATTAATTATAAAACCTAGGCCTATTTAATCCAGGTATGCGTGAGAGAATGTATCGTTCATTGTACATAGCCTAGGTACTTTAGAAATGGAAAGCTAGTTAAGTAAGTTTGAAATTTTGTGCGACGAAAATATATATTTTGTCCTAAAATAAATAAAATATTTCTCCAGTAGATAAGTTTAGTTTAATTTTCTACACATGGTGAAATCAACAGTTGTTGAATATCTGTCATGGACACGCGGTCTAAGGCGCTGCTCTCGTGTTAGACTAGACTGACGAGATCGGGGTTCTAATCTCGATCGGGATATAGGATTTCTCTAAAATTATTTTAGACTCTTCCTCCACGCAAATGTGGGTACACTTCCTATAAATATAACCTTCCTATTCCTTAAAATCATTAGTGTAATTATTACATAAGCGTATAACCAGAACGGGTAGTAAGACGTGGGAAAAAACAAATAAGACACAATGAAATCAGAACAAAGGTTTGTTCAAACTCCGTGATATTCAACACATGTTGATATTGTCACATACGTAGAACAAAGGTTTGTTCAAACTCCGCGATGTTCAACACATGTTGATATTGTCACATACGTAGAAAATTAAACTGAACTTACCTACTAACACAAAGTTTTGTAATAAGAACTGTAAAGAATGCTGGCATCAACACCAGACAGAATAAAATTACACCCCTAGCCTTGTTTTTGTTGTGTTTCTATATTTTAATTGTTCTTTTAACGTGCGTGAAACAATTTACTATTTCCTGTTCCTACGGAAATTCCCACTTAGAAGCCAGAACAGTGTTGACAAATTTTGTGGGTTTTTATATTACCAGCACGTGAGAAAATACAATACTAGGAAAGCATGAGTTTCCAGAGAAGACGAATCACAACCGCGGCCGATCACGTGGATTTCTTGTTTATTTTCCCACACCCTCCAAGGTTCTCCTGCCACAATCTACTGGGACCGACAGATTTATTTCCCCTCCGAAGAAAGTTGTGCTACGGATTTTTATCACTCGAGAGAAATCCGCTGACCCCAGCTGGGTTAGAACCCACGAGCACGGGAATATCGGAGTTCGAATCCCGGTCAAGTGTACTGAGTGCGGTTTATCCTAAATGGTTTCTCATTCTTGCCTCGCAAAAATTGGGGGTAAATTTCTTCTTCAAATTCTACCTTCCTCGTTCCTATCTCATTAACGTAATAACACGAATGGGTAGTAAGCCGTGAGGGCGTGGGGTGGTTTCTAGATTTGCTTATTTAGATAAATAACAATAATAATAAACGACTCGTCTTGGTCTGTGTGACATGTGTCGTTTTACGTCCAAGTGTAGTCTCCCCATGGAACTGCCTGGCCAGTTTTACCGCGGACAATAATTAGTGTCGGAATAATTAATAAGTGTTGGTGACAGACAGGCGCTCACCACCACAACTGCTCACCTTTCTTTGTTGGCAGAAATTACAACTAACAAAGTTAGCTAACTTTACTTTCATCTCGACTTCACAAATCCGCAATGTTGGACACTTCAGGTAAACGTTTTTGACAGGCCATTTAAGAATAGATGTTTCCCTGGTAGGACTATATTTAACTTTCAAGGTTGGTACAATGAAAGCAGGAGCATAGAAGGGCCCAAAGATAATGTTTTGTAGTCGCCATCTTGCAATAAGATCGCAGACATAAATTGTAATTATCTTATATGTTAAATCGGATGTCCGAGTAAAATTTCACATCACAATCGGTGAAGTGTTTTTTGGCGGAAAGAGTGACAGACCTGATCAGGTAATACACACATACGATAATTACTCTGATGGGGCAGGGATTGGGAAGGAAGCATTTTAGAGGTAATATACCTACATTTGCTTGTGTGGAGAGTGGGGAACCATTTAGGGTAAAAATCGCCCTCAGTAGAGCAGACTGGGATTCGATCTCCGACCTCCCCGTCGTCAGCAAAACGAGTTAATTGAATGTAGGGCCTATATTATTTACACATCGTCATGTATTTGGTAGATGTGTCTGTGTTTGTTTTGCAAACAGCACCAAATACAAATTATATTGACCATTACAATGTTTATTTTGAAAAGTTTTTGATGTCTATTTATTGTCTTTGGACTTAGAACCCCACACATTGACTGGGCCCTTAGAATCCCACACATTGACTGGGCCCTTAGAACCCCACACATTGACTGGGCCCTTAGAACCCCACACATTGACTGGGCACTTAGAATCCCACACATTGATTGGGCCCTTAGAATCCCACACATTGACTGGGCCCTTAAAATCCCACACATTGACTGGGCCCTTAGAATCCCACACATTGACTGGGCCCTTAGAACCCCACACACTGACTGGGCCCTTAGAACCCCACACACTGACTGGGCCCTTAGAACCCCACACACTGACTGGGCCCTTAGATTTTCGTGTTCACGCTAACTACTGAACCAATAAATCATAAAAACAAAACCCTACGAGCCATTTTTAAATGTAGAGAAAAGTAGACCGAGATATACTTATCGTGTTTCAATTAATAAACTACGTTTGACGTATTTACAACGCGGTCAGTGATTAGCATAGATACGCTATCATTTATTTCACCGACAATATGAAACGAGGAACGACCTAGAAACGTGTGGGGGCAAAACACGTTCCCATCCACCATTTTTATTTTATTTTAACCTAACTACTCATGTGACAGTTAAAAGCCAAATCGCTAACATCAGTTTTCTCATCTTCCAAACCCCACACTTGTTTGTGTTTTTTTTAATCAAAAGGTTCATTTCAATAAATAATTATCAGTAAAATGGTAACAAAACATAATAGCTTGCGGAAAGAGCTGTTATTTATTTTCATATAGATCTCCACTATCCGCGCAAACCCGTAGTCAGATGGACAGACAGACATAGGGCGTGGGCTGTAATTGGGGGCTGGTTGAGGGTGGAGGGGGTAGTAATATGACTATTCATGCTCCCCATACGCCAGCAGACTGCATGAGGTGGAAGCTAATGCCGTATGGTTCATACGTTAATTGATTAAATGATAATATCGTGGCTGAATGGAAGAACGGGCTATGTCCCCTTGCTGTAAAATGGGTGACGTCAGAGAAACTGAGTGCACGCCAACTTAACCTAAGATAGCGACACGTAAGGTAAGGTAGATTCTAGAAAAATGTACCTTTATTTGACTGGAGAAAGAATGGAAAAATCTAGAGAGGAAAAATCATCACAATATACCCGACCGGGATTCGAACCCCGATCTCTCCATCACCGACAATACAGTACATTGTGAGAGTGACGCCTTAAACTGTTCGGACATCGATGCGGGAGATGAAAATAAATCGAATAAATACAACGTTTCAACGCACAGACTTTCTCGCTTCTTTATCTGAGTATTTGTGAAACAAAATAATAATACATTGTTATATAAACATAATGGGGGGAAAAATAACATCGCATTTCACCAAAGAGCATACATGAATTAATAGACACTGTTACAAAAACATATTATCTGTTCCGTGCATTTTCAAATACACATTTCCCAAAGCACCATTTTAAAAATGTTAATTGGCCCATAGCTTGTAAAACATTGTAACGTCAAACAGTGACTTGATACGAGTTTTAACAAAATATATATATTGTCTCTTCCCCCCCTCCCCTAATCTTATGGTTATATAGATCAATCCATAGACCATAGAACATTCTGTGGCGCTCTGAAAACCCTGGAGAGCATGTTTTAGCCCAATCGGTGAAATTGTTCCGGCTCTAGACCGAGTAATAAACAGAAGAATGACGACAAAGTTTTTGTGCTCATATGTGCCCAACAAATGAGAATGTGTGTTCTGAAACCAGGCATTCTAGAGGATATCTAATGTGGCCAAGCACTATTGGGTTGAATTACACAACTGATACGGTCAAAAGATCAAACGCGTCATAGTAATAATTATAATAACTAGGCCTGTGTTCATGTGTAAACACATATGAGCACAAACGATGTGGTTACATTGATATTTTCAAAACGTGCCTAGTTTTCGAGCGCAGCACTGTGGTGTGGACGTGAGATAGCCCCTTGTTCCTCCTGTCATGTAAGTGGGAGTGTGGTGGAAATAGGCCTAGGAACGCTCCGATAAAGAGATAACCGATCCCTGTAAATTACAAAATATGTACGAATGGTCGCACACACACACATCTGTCCACATATGTACTACATGCGTGGACTTCCACATACACTACATTGCATTACATACGTTCTCATTATACCTCCGGCTTTATCCCCCCCCCCCTACCTCCCGTAGGATAATGCTTCTCCCTCCCCCCCTTATTAAGCAGGACATTTACTGAACAAAGTTTGACATAGTTTCTCTTTTTTTTTGATACATTTTTAACAACTATAATTATTTATGTCATTAAAATTATCAGAGAGAGCTAACAACAAATTATATAACAGTTTTTTTTATATAATAATCATTCCGGCAGGGTTAGCTCTGCGTCAATGGGATTAGCTATGAGCCCGAAGGTTGGAATTCGAATGACAAATTTTCATAGGTAGGTCTTGATCACATTTGACTATATTATTATTATTATTATTATTATTGCTATTTTACAAGTATTGATATATATATGTAAAAAGCGACAGCTGCAGATGTTGTAACTTTTCTAGCTGTATATAAAGAAACCTTCCTATGAAAAGGGAACTGTATTTTTACCACCATTTTGGCGTGAACCATAATTTGAAATAACCAATTACTTCTTAAATAGCTTGGGGACGTCAACAAAGCATCTCGGCGCTACGGTAGATGGCGCCCTTCTTGTTTTAAGGCAGAAGTGTAGGGGACGCGAGAAAAGGTCGATGTTTTCTTCAGTATTCACCCAGTAGAAAGGTAAAGAGGTTAGTTTTCTCCACGTGTTGATATCTCTAGAGAGCACAGCGGCATTAGATGAGAAACTGTCTTCAAATTCTAGGACATCCTCGACAGATATTCAACAACTGTTGCTATCGACATGTGAAGATAATTAAACTATTATGTCTTCTACTGAAACAATGTTTGATTTATTTTGGCTAGAAAAAATTGTTCATTGTAAAACCAAAAAACACCAACCCTTTCTCGCATTCCTTTACATCCCCCATTATGTAAGTCGTGTACTAATTCAAACCTTTGTTTAAGAACGTGTACATCACATAATATTCACGTGAAAAAAAAAAAATCCATCCAGCAAAACAAACAACTCAAAATATTCAAATGTATTAATGGTTTTAAATATCTCACTCACTTGCAAATATATTTTTTAGCAACGCGTCTTACTAACCGTTCGGATTATACCCCTATGTACTAGTTACACTAATCTTCTAGGGATTAGGAAGGTTTAATTTAGAGTAAGTGCACGTGGAGGGAGAGTTGAAAACCTTTAAGGAAAAAAACCACTCTCAGTGAACCCAACCAGGATCAAACCCCGATCTCCTCGTGTTCGGCAGTCTAGACTATTGCGAGAACTGCGCCCTAGACTTTGTAGCCACAAAGCGAGTTTTAAGATAACATGCTGATGGTTCAAATAGAACTGTTAAGATGATGATGATGGTTGTGTAGTGTGTTGGGCGCTGATAGTTCTTGAAACATTGGTTCCAATTAAAGGAACACTGGAAACTCGGAGTTCTAACCCAACATCCACAGATACTGACCATGTCTCTAATGAGAAAAAACAAAACAACATCGAAATAGTTTTCTTCCGACGAATCAATCAATCCTGAGGCGCTCATTAAAAAGGACTCGACATCCTGGAAAGGTTGTGGGGAGGGAATTCTTTCTGCCCCCGTTTACCTGAGTGAGGCAGGACTGGTGACAACCCTGGCCTACCCCAACCCCCTCCTGGGTCATCCCGACAAGACAAGAGGAATGACTTGAGCAATTTAATGGCCGAAACAAAAAGAGAGAGATATGTTTACGTTGGCTGCCAGACCATTGTCAACTCACTTTTTACATGTTTCGTGTCTCTCTATATTTCTTTTATTTTCTTAAAAGTGACCTTCCCTTCAAACCAAAACCTTAATCACTGGGAAATGAGCTGTGGGAAGACCCCCATGATCGGCTTTTCTGAAGAAAAGGACAGAGGATTACAAAAACTATAAGATGCAAACGCTTAGCACTATTTTATTCAGAACTTTGTCTAAATATTGTAATGCAATAGATTTGACCCTAAGGAGTATTTGAAAGCATTGACCATTTATCATTCTAATTATATATATATTCAAAAATATTTTACATATATTAAACATATTTTACTTTATTTAAATTTTACAACCTATTACGTGGCGCTTAAATCACGTCTTCCTCTAAATTATTTACTAGTTAGTTCGCGCCTCGAGGTACGATGGCAGCATCTACTGGAGCTAAACTTAAGAAATGTTAACGTCTTTTAACGTAATCCAGACAAGTTAAGATCTTTTAAAGTAATTTCCTCTTCGAGAAGATTCCACACGCAATAGGTATTGTTTTTTCTGAGTTTGTAGGTGTGTAATTTACCGTTAGAAAGGTTCCTTCGAGAAGCTTCTATTGAACTCAGATATATGTGACTTTTTGAAACTTCGTATTTTTACTGTGCAATCAGTCGTGGTCTTGAATGGACGTGCTTTAAGCGATCGGTGATTATAAGTTGCTAGGCCCTCGACATGATCGTGTTTCGATTAGAATATTAATACCAATATGTTTTCAATTTAAGGAATAAATAAATATCAAACTTTATGTGATAGATTATCATTTATTAAAGTCTAATGATAAGGAACGAGGCATTATAAGTAAAGCACATAGTTGCGTAATAGAAACGATGATTTACGGAGTGACTCTTAAATGATTCTGTTATGTAATATAACAAATAGCATTCTAACGTGGGGAAGAGAAGTATAGCAAATGGCGACACAACGTGGGGGTTAATATGCAACTATTAACACTTGCCACGAACACGTAACATAACAATATTTATTTACCTCCGAGAATAGATATTCATTTATTTATCCGACTGTTTCGTTCAAAACGTCCCAAGTACTCAGTAAGTGGCAAGGTTCCGGTTTCCCCAAAACTAAGGCCCTAACATTTTAAAACTACCTATATCAAAATATTTGAACAACCAAAAAACAGTTGATTTTACTTTCGGGTTTTCGTTGGCGTGTTTTTTGATAACTTCGATGATAACTGCATTTACTTATTAATTCTATTTTTTACTATGGTGTTTAGTGTTCACTTTCTAAATAGAGGAATATTAATGGACTAATAGGGTGGGATGAAGGAAATGTAGTCGCACCCCAGCCGGTATTTGAACCCCAACATCTACCCATCACCGGTAAACCAGATTAGACTAGGTTGCTGCCATAATTATTAAGTATTAACGGATTAGTTTTAAGTGAACTTTCAAATTAGTTTAACGTAGGACAGCAATAGACTACTCAGCCTTAGCACCAGGAATGGTAGTTTCTATATAGGTTCGGCCCAACATAAATCCAGTATTTCCTCAGTAGATATGTTTAGTTTAATTTGACACACATGGCTCATGGGCACAGTGGACATAGAACAGCACTTTGAAGTTTATTTTCAAACTCCGCTACGAGCATGAAATATATTCAACAACTGTTGACATCACCAAATGTGGAAATCTAAACTGAACGTATCTACTGAAGCGATATTTTATTTTCGACAGATTAAAAAAAAATTAAAATGTAATAATACGGATCTTTACTCGCGCTCCCTTCTACCTCGCCTTAATTTAGTCACAATTTGGGAGAGAAATAGGCTCCTCTAAGTCTTTATAGTTCGCACTCCTTCACCAATAACTCTCTCGCAGTTTTAAAATGTAAAATTGTAATCTTATCATCACATGTTCCCTTGACGTTGTTGGCGTCGTCCAAAGACTCAAGCTGTCCGATCACCGCTTAGAATTACGAATTATTGTGCGATTGTTAAAAAGACCTTGACTCGTTTCTCCAATGAGACAATCGTTATCAGCAGCAGCGAGGTAAATACAAGTCAATCAGCTAAACAAGGTAGAGCTAGATATACCTCGGGAGTTGAAATGAAACCGGACCCTCAAAACAAGGGGAGGAGGAGGGAAGACTCTCTTGTTTTATTTCTCTCCCAACTGAGAGTTGTGAAAGATCTTCCCCCGGTCGTAGTTAAAGTCGTTGACAATTTCACTAGGTCTCCGATGTAAGAATGTCTGGTAATAAAAGTAACGTATGTCCCGGGAATCTGGACAAGGGGACCTCCCAATAAATAACGAGGAGTCACGTGACGCGCCAGTTGGCTGCTCCGAGGTATACCTGAGTTTGCGAGAGATGCCGTGAGCAGCGCTAGTGGTCACACGAACCACGAGCTTTGTTTACTGCGGCAAGATGTAGGCCTACCTCCAATTTTCTTACGACAGGTATTATCTGAGAGATAGAAAAGTTACTAGATCTAGTATCACGTATTCATACGTCAGTTGCTGTGATCTGCAGTGGTTACTTTTGATAGATATTATCAATAAATATAAAATAACAATAACAGTATAGTAAAATGTTATCAATGTTTGTATTTTATAAAAACTTCTTCAAATATGTTTTGTAATAAAATCAAGGTGTACTCGACCAGGATTATGAAGTTTACCGTCCTAAAGCTGGCTACATAACTAAACCAATGGTCCAACATTTATTCTATAAGCTATAGTCACTCATATACTAAACTGTTTTTTGAAATGTTTGTTAACGTACGTACTATAATAATTAATCAGTAAACTACCTTCAAGTTTTTTGTCTCAAAAACCCTACAAACATTCTAAATTAACATGTTAAACACTAACCAGATGCTCATTTTGAACATAATCGTTAAAGCTATTTTCGTAAAATATTAAATTTAATTTTTTTTTATCAGTGAACCAATCTTTTTCCAAAAAAAGAAAATAGTATACAGTGCCTTTTTATCACGTAAAGCACTAATCGAAAATACGTTTTAAATCCAATGGTTAAAATCCATTTTCGAAAATTATTAATTTTCAAAAATCAGTCATCGGTAAACTAGAACCTTTAAGGTGCGGCAGAAGGGAGCGCAAGTACTGGTACAGTTTTTATAGAATTTAATTTTTTTGTCCAAAATAAATCAAATATTTCTCCAGTAGCAACATAGGATGTGCAGAAAACTAAACTCTATGTTGCTACTGGAGAAATATTTGATTTATTTTGGACAAAAAAATTAAATTCTATAAAAACTGTACCAATACTCGCGCTTCCTTCTGCCGCACCTTAATTATAAGGCTAGAATCAAAACACGATTTAACCCTGATGCATGAGTATATAACACCTAAATATTCAGTTTGAATAAAATCCATTTAACTGTTTTGGGTGTGGCTCCAGGTAGAGACAGACAGACAGACAGACAGACAGACAGAGAGCAGATGAACACCGGCTCAAGCTCAGTCTTACTATCTCTGTAGAACATTTCCACAATCACAATATATTATCTATATGAGAAAGTAGGAACTTCACCATTGACATGTCAGTTTTACTGGTATATGACACTAATCTCCTATTACTCCAAGATGTAAACGTCCAGTCGATGAAGAGCGAGGATTGAGATAGTACAATGATGACGTCTAGTGGCGTGTTTTGTGCTTAGTTAAATAGATGTAGGCTTTTGGACTATTTATTAGTTGGAACATAGCACCCCAGGTTCACAGTGATACACTAGTTGGAGCATAGCACCCCAGGTTCACAGTGATACACTAGTTGGAGCATAGCACCCCAAGGTTCACAGTGATACACTAGTTGGAGAATGGGACCCCAAGTTGACGGACCGCAGTGATGTGGACAACTCGGCCGAGGACCCCTCATCTGGCGTCAACTAATCTCACGTAGCGGGCTGATTGGTACACGATGTTAGTACTCACAGCTAGTACACGATGTTAGTACTCACAGCTGGTACACGATGTTAGTACTCACAGCTGGTACACGATGTTAGTACTCACAGCTAGTATTTGGTCTGTTTGTCAGGTCTATATCTTCACCAACCTGCCCTTTGTGGGAACGTATTTTAGTTTGATTTGTGAAAACGTTTCTTGTTACAATGTTCCACGTACCTTGATGTATCACAACACTATGGAGTAGCTTGTAAGATAGGGTCATGATGTAATCACAATCACTCCAAATGTCAACACATTCGTTATCTCCTGACGAGGAAATCATCTCTACAGAACACTAATACAAAGTTTAGAGCCAGTACATTCAACCAGTATTTTCCTGGTATTAGTTGAATAGGATTGCATCAACGCAATTTCGAAGAGCTCTTGGTTTGAACTAAAAGAGTTAAGGTGGGAGTTTTGGGGACACAAGACTAGGCCATTGTTTTTGCAGTTTTTATAGCAAAACTTTTTCTTTTTGCCAAAATCAATAAAATATAGCTCCACTAAAAGCATGGAGTTTAATTTTCTTCACATGTTGATATCAACAGTTGTTGAATATCTGTCATGAGCATAGCGGCATTGGATGACCAACTTTTTAAATGAAGAAAACAAGTTATCATCAAACTCCAAAACACCCTTGACAGATATTCAACAACTGTTGATATCACCATGTGAGGAAAATTAAACTCTTTGTTCGTATTGGAGCAATGTTTTATTTTTTAATAAAATAAACATTTGTTTCTATAAAAACTAAATCCTCGCCTTAAAAAGGATTTGTTTAGTAACGTTAATCTTTATATAACGTAGAATTAATTGCAATACTTACAATTACTCTTAAATTAGATATTATATATTATTGTTTAAGGGACACATTTCAAAATAATGTATTCCTAGCGTCGTTACAAAAATAAAGTGAACTCTTCACCATCGTATGATCTAGCTCTAAAGATTACAAAATAATTCTCGGTTTCCAAGTTGTTTATTTGTACAGTGTTTATAATAATATGAATCTGGCCGCACAGAATCACAGGTAGGACCGCACAGAATCACAGGTAGGACCGCATAGAATCACAGGTAGGACCGCACAGAATCACAGATAGGGTAGCAGGTTTGACATCCTTGATATAGCTAGTGCCTTGAAAAAATTAATATATGTTATCCTCTATGAGAGACTTCCAAACATGAATTTAGGAACTAGAAAACACTATTTTAAGAGAAAGAAAGAAATATTTTAACTTTGAAATAAATTAAAATACACGAAACCCATTGTGATCTTAGATTTATAAAACAATAGAANGTATCTGTGATTGTATCGATGTTCAAACCTACCAGATAAAACTATGTTTGTATACATGTATTGTTTCAAAACCACAAACACTCGAATTATTGTCATCAAACTTATTTTTACAGAGAAATCAACGTCAACGGTTTTTTTTATGGGGCAGCATTGGTATTCTGTGAAGAACTTTTGAAACTTCCGACCCGAGAAAAATGTTTCTAGGTCGAATAAAAAAACTAATAAGATGTGAATAAAAACTTTTCAACGGCAAATTGGAATCGCCTTGCGGCCGAGAAACGTGTCTGTGGCTGTCTCCTTGAAAAAAACAAACTATTTTCAGTTGTTAGATCCAAGAATTGCTCTAGAAAATATCAACCATAACCGCCCGAGGGTGGTATTTTCTTAAATGCGTAGGCCTACTACACATTTACCCAAAGTTGTTTGTAGGGATATTTCCTCTTAATTCTACCTCCTCATACCTAGCGCATTCACGTAATGAAATGGGTAAAGCTGGGATGGGTGGTAATACGGAGAGTCTGCGTGGCCTAGAGGTTGCATACCTTCTACAAGTCCAGGGGAAAGGAGGTTATACCAAGCTTGGAGAACATAGCATCCATTTAAAGTTTCCTTTTTTCCCTATCATGACGTCATACCACCTGTTCACATTATATGATAATTACTCTAATGGAGTAAGGATGAGGGGGGGGGAAGTATTTTAGAGGTAATTTACCCTCATATGCGTGGAAGGAGAGTGTGAAACCATTTAGGAAGAATCATTCTCAGTAGACCTGACCGGGATTAGAATCCAGATCTTTCCGTCTTCAGCAAGTGAGTCTAACGCTAGACTGACGCGTTAGACCGTTCTGCCACTGAAGCAGGTTTCAACATTTAACTATATATTATATAGGCATATATAGTTTAAAATATTTAAGTCCCTAATTACCTTAGTTAGGTTTGTGATTTACATTTTTAGGCACCTGTGTTTGGAAAGTACACGTAAAAACCATAACATAAAAATAAATACTCTCCCTACGAGGGTATTCGAATGTTGAATGATATTGGTATTCAGATGGGAGAGATCTGTTGTAGGGAATTAACTTTCTAGGATTATTAACTTGGCCAATCCACACCCTCAGACACTTGGAACATGTTTGTTTGTAATGAACACATTAGTGCTTCATGTCAGTGCTCGCACGTTGAAGCCACTTGGCAGCCCACACCACTCACACACAAGGAGAGCGTGTCCAGGATGTATACATCTGGTTCCGTCAAAAGGAGCCGATCTTTGCGGCATCTTCCAACACCGCCGTGTGTGGCCATGAGGGATTGCCAAAACCGCCCGCCCTCCAGCTGTGACAAGGGCAATCACACATAGCTCACAAGAATCAGTTGAGGTTTGTTCTGATAGAAACATGTCATAGCTTGTCCCTACCAGCTGTGACAAGGGCAATCACACATAGCTCACAAGAATCAGTTGAGGTTTGTTCTGATAGTCACAGGACATATGGGCCTAGTTAATATTCTGAGCATCATGGGAGGGTGAAGTGTTTGCGGGTACGGGCGGCCATACAAGAAGTAGATTGATTTATTCTAAAATTTGAAAGCCAGGTTTAAAGCAGTTTAGAGGATTAAGAGAACTGTTCTAAGTAACTTGTAGAATTAATTCCGTTATTCGTGTTACATATTTGGTACCAAATAAATTATATTTTCTAATCTAAATTGAAAATTTAGTTTTTTTCTATTCCCCTTCCCCCCTTCCAAAAATTAAGACCTACCAACGCCTATGAGCATATATATATGACTACGTCTTAATACTCGTTTTGGTTGTGCACTAATGTACTAATTACAATAAAGGGTTAGGAAGAAGGAAGGTTGAATATAGAGGAAGTGTACTCACATTTGCGCGTAGGGGGAGTGTAAAACTATTTAGGGAAAAAACCTCATTAGACCTGACCGGTATTCTAACCCAAATCTATTGCGAGAGCCGAAGCGGGTAGTATTATAATGTAGCTTACTTATTTACGACACGCACTATTAATGAAACGTATGCTAAATATTTCTTCTTCCAAACCAAGCTCGTCCCATTACTTTGAATACAATGGGGCAGAGCTTCAGTTACTTGTTTTTTACAATCCTATGTAAGTCAACCGAACTGGAAAAAAAAATATTATTTAAAAAATATGAATAAAAAAGTTTAAACTGAAACTAGTCATCGTACATCATGATTATCTTGAAACAAGATTTAAAATAAAATAAAAATAATAGAAGCCAGCAGCTACTTTGTTGGTATCGTGTCGTGTGGTATGACTGGGTGCTCCGACCACATACCACACAATACCATAATCAGACAACCAGTCGAAGGGAAAACAAAAACAAAAAGTGAAACCACGCCTCTGTTAGACTCATTGGGGCGAATCACGGTTGATGAGGAAGGTTCTGTGTGACCAATGAGAGACCGAGGCTGACAATATGGGACCACCCACTTCACCGTGTGTGTGTGTGTGTGTGTGTGTGCGTGTGTGCTGTTGACATTAGTGACAGTCACACACACACATACGCCAAATCTTAAGAGGTCAACAGTTTGACCCGTCTCGTCTTGTTGTTGCAACTGGTCGCCTCTTCTTGTTAATGAGACCAGACTCATTATTCAGTTCTCTAAGTAAAAA
>CABFVZ010000647.1:256131-269931 GCA_902151445.1 Timema monikensis
GGGGGGGGGGGGGGTGCGAACTTCTCTGATGAGAGCTGGACATGGACCTACCTAAGAGAACGTGGTTCGAGACATGCTTGATAGGATCAAAGTGCTCGTTGTCTTCTCGAAACGACCGATCAATAAAGAACTAATAGCTGGGAGCTACCAACAACATTCACTGCGTTAAATTAACTGAACGCTTATAAAGAATTTACTATCAATAATTAATATTTCAGAAAATAGATTCATTAAAAAAAAAAGTTATAAATCTGCTCCGGTTCAACTTTACACCTGGATGCACCTTAATTTTAATTGATCCATTTCTCTATTCAATAAATAAGGAACAAACGAGTGCCAAGAACTACGGTGACGTCACCAGAACCTCATCATTCGCACTTTCTTTTTACCAATCCGTGTGAAGAATTTACTTCCAAAGTGAAATCTCTAATGAAAATGGCAGAAAATACTACTAATATTACTATAACTATTATAACTAATATTACTAATCATTATTCTTGTAAGCTAGCGATTAAATTAGAGCTTTCCTACTACGGGATGCTTTTAAAATAACAATATTATTAATTATAAAGTAATTATCTTTTTTTAGCATTTAGTTTAAAATCTTTCGTGGCATTAATAACATATGTATAGACATTTTGAAACATAATTCTATTCCACATTTAGTGAAGAGATATATTTGGATTTAGTGGAATACAAAGCCTGTTTGTATCTAGAGAAATATTCCAAATTTTGTTTTATTTGAGGCGGTTTTGATTTATATTAATTAAATAACTGTAATAACAATAGCAGGTACCTCTTTAAATTATTCTATTGAAACGAATCGTGTACTTGTTAAACGTATATTTTATTTCCTTTATAAATGATCGTAGAATCGTTAACTAAGTGTATTCTGGGGTATCACGAGACATGCAGCCATGTTAATGTAGCAAAGTGATATGAATGGCCGCCAGTAAACGACTCAACATTATTTGCTCTCAAACTACGCTTGTTAGTTTTTAGTGAATACAGATTCAGGCGCATCTATTTGATAGCTTTAGTGAATCCAGAAATCTGGAAATGTTTATTGAACGATTAATTATTTATTATTTTGTGTTTCTATTATAATTCATTAAGTTATAACTTATTACAGAATTTTTAAATTAGTTCACATTTAATGTCAATGTATTGGTGTTTCAAATTTGATTATTTTAGGCACCAACCTGGTTCAAACTAGGCACTACCTCAACATGTGGTTAACCTGACCTGAACTTGGAAACTAATCAGAATATAATTAATTGCACATGGTTACTCCCACATCACTAATCTATTAAGAAGACTTAGTGCGATATTATTGTTCACATATGACTCCCACACCACTAAGCTATGGATGCCGAGAGCTGTTGAACAATACTCCGGATATGTGAGGAGTTACACCTCATGTGTGTACATTGTCAGTGTGTGATGTACGATGGCAGTGTGTAATGTATTGTAATCAGAGTTTCCTTTAGGGACGCCGACAATTTTCTGAGAATTTGATTTCAATATTTGTAGCGAGGTCCAATGACCTTGGTAGACGAGTAATTATTCTGGTCGTACGACAGATGTACTTCCTCTCAGTAAGGAGCAGCTCTCAGTCTGACCAGTCAGCGCTAACTCACCTGTACTTCCTCTCAGTAAGGAGCAGCTCTCAGTCTGACCAGTCAGCGCTAACTCACCTGTACTTCCTCTCAGTAAGGAGCAGCTCTCAGTCTGACCAGTCAGCGCTAACTCACCTGTACTTCCTCTCAGTAAGGAGCAGCTCTCAGTCTGACCAGTCAGTGCTCTATCAGCTAAGCTAAAAGCTGATGCTTTCAGGATTTGTCTCGAGATAGCTTTAGGCCAGTGGTTCTCAAACTGTGGTCCACGGACCCTGGTGGGCCACAACATGAGACCACAGGCTAAACACAATATACAGTAGTTGCTTTCTTAAATAGTCGATTAATATTGAGTTTTAAGTTTTCAAAAATAAGTAATTAGTAATCTAACCTCAAATTATCTTTACTATACCATCACGATTGTAAAAACTTCCCAGGTATCAATTACAAAATCATCAAAGCAATCTTGGAAAAATTTTAATACAAAAATTACATCGCTAAAATACCCTTGATTTAACTTGAAAGTAAAATAGAAATTTTGAGCTATAGCCATAAAACATATGAACAGTCTCATATGTAGATGTAGATGTAGTATTACATACACATGTCTAAAAGGAGAGGTGCTAACTCAGAGCCGACAATGACACAATATGTAAGAACTGGTTAAAAACAAATTTTTTGTCATGAAACTTCTGACTTCCAAAAGTAACAACTCAACATATCGTCTTGCAGATCATGTGGCTTGGCGTTTGGATACATGAGAGTACCAGTACCTTACACATGCCTACCACCCTGTCATTGTGTTGCGGTTTCCGGTTGGGGGAAGGTTTGTCAACCCCTAACTCACCCCTGGATAAATTGTTGTCATTCCTGAAATACTCCTGATTGGGTTCGTTAAGACAATGGACATTCCTCGTCTGTGGGCAGTGACAGGAAATGTATTCATAAGTTGGTCTCTTAGATGAGTGGTTAGGGGAATCGACACGTCTATGAGGCTCAGGTACAGGGGTGGACTGGGACACTGGGAGATATCCTTGTAGTAAGGGTGGACTGGGACACTGGGAGATATCCTTGTAGTAAGGGTGGACTGGGACACTGGGATATATCCTTGTAGTAAGGGTGGACTGGGACACTGGGAGATATCCTTGTAGTAAGGGTGGACTGGGAGATATCCTTGTAGTAAGGGTGGACTGGGAGATATCCTTGTAGTAAGGTGAACATTAGGAGATATTCTGGCTTTATTTGGGCCACTCCAACTACTTTAAACTAAAATAAAACTATTTAATTCAATTATTCTAAATGATTGTTTAATTAACTTTTTAATCAGGAGTTCCAGTGTCCAAAATACGACATTTATGAAGATATAAAATGGAATGAAATGTATAACTGGAGTTGGTAGTCTTATTTCTGTATCAAAAGTGACAGCTGTTCATCACATTAATTGCTATACCAGGGACGAGTTAAATCTAACTCAAATTTTTTTAAACTCTCAATAACTTGATAAAAAGATTGATTCAAAAACCTCAGGGAAATAGTAGAGAGAGAAAAATAATATACTGTAGTTAAATGCTTTAACTTTAACTGTATTAATATGCTTGTGTAAATTACAATACACGTAGTACTATACACAATTTATTTGTCCGTGATTTTAGAATTCACTTTCTTTTGTTGTTGACACGCTTCCATTGGAAAGATTCGTTTCTATCTTGGTTTACAGATTTTTAGTTTGAATGGGGAGTAAGGCAGAGGCTAGACACTAGTTAGATAGAGGAGGCAGGGGCGGGGGTCGTTCCTCATTGGACACAAATGAAAGAAGGGGTGACCTAGCTTCCGAGACAGCCTGCCCGAAATCCGATACAAGTGTTCATAACCTAGGCCACCACTTTCGTTTCTGTAATATTCGAGGAATTAAGAATGTTTTCAAGTTTTCATGGATACAAAAATGTGTACGGTATATCCGTAAGGTACACTCGTTATAAAAATGAGCAAATGTATGAGAAAACGTGTAAATTAAAATAATAATAGGTTTCTCATTTCTTGGTCCGGACTAGGCCGGGTCCCAAGCTATGGACATCTATCTATTTTACTTGGATGCTGTGAGGAAGGAGTTACTGTGGAGTCAGTCACACGTTTTGCCGAAAAACTAGCGCAGAACAGAAACGTGGTCACGTGACGAGTTCAAAGCCAATCACAAGATTTCCGCCTCATTGGCGCAAGATGTTCTACTGAAGTTCAACTCATCTCTACTTCATCCGCTCTGCCTGAGATGTTCGGCACAGGAGAACCAATCAACTCTCAGAACTAAACATCTTAAATCAGTGCACATGCGCTGTAGAGCTAATAGCTAGCAGACAGCTTCACTGTCCGTTGTGAGGAGACTTGAAACAGCCTGTTAATGTAAAGCGTGTATCGATGTATTGGATTGTTCCCGACACAGCGGTATAATTTGTAAACAACCGTCGGGAGAATGATCTAGAAGAAATGTTTACGTACATGAAAATAAAATATGTAGATAATCATCTGTCTTAATACATCATGGGTTAACATACAGCGTGTGAGTTGCGCTACTCAAACAGATCTGTTCTCTATTTTCAGCGAACTTGTGAATCAAGCTTTACATCTGTCAGTCCACCTGAGGTGGGCCCACTTGAGGTGGACCTCCCTGGACCAAATATCTGGCGAAGAACCAGATCACAGGTTTCATGTCAAAGAATACCGCTCATCTGACACAAATTAGCTCTCTTTTACCTGATTTACCTGAGGAAACACGTACACACGCTTTCTTCAGTATATTTACAACGACAAGGTTTTATTGTTACTTTGTAAAGTTACTGCAGGGATTGAAAGTGTTTCTTTCACGTATTTCTCCCGGCGCAATGTGAATTCTGTCGACACAACCACTTGTTACGAGGGTTGTGGATAAAATAGACCAATTACATTTTCCAATCAAGCGGAGAATTCCTTGATAAGCCTTGGAAGTTAACTGATAAAAGAATGAAATGCCGTTGTTGGGGAATTTGGGGATCGAATCCCGGTTGGAAGTGCCGAGAATGCTTTCACCCTAAATTGTTTCCTACTCTCCCTTCGCACAAATGCGTACACATTTACTTTACATTCCCACCTTACACATCCCTACACCATTAGTGCAGTTAAAACTCTGGTAGCCTGGACGGGTAGTAAGAAGTGTTGATCCCTAAAAAAAAGGCTCTTTCCATAAATGTTGGTCTTTTTTTTTTGCTATTTCTATAAGTTATTTCCCTTGCATCGGTGGCCACGGTGTCTAAGACTCGCATCTCATTCCCTCTTTAACCTAATGTGGATTCATTTCCTCTAAACTACCTTTCTCCAATCATTATCTATTGATTCACATGTGTGCAGTGTCACAGACGTCCCCACGATGCTATAAACAGCTGGTTACCACTGTATTATATCTTCTAGTTCAACTGTCCCCACGATGCTATAAACAGCTGGTTACCAATGTATTATATCTTCTAGTTCAACTGTCCCCACGATGCTATAAACAGCTGGTTACCACTGTATTATATCTTCTAGTCACTAGTAGATAAACTGATGTTTAAGATTGTTTTCACTAGATTATTGTGTTGCGTATGAAAACATTTCACAACAGTAGACGCGGCTGTCTGCTATTATGCGCTCTGATTGAGTCGGTTGGTTTTGTAAATTTGATTGGTTCTTTCACACAAATTTGTATGAAGAATTGCGGACGAAGCTGAGATTGTCTCAACAAGTATAGAAAGACAAATTTAATCTGCGTTGAGATCTTGTGAATGGCTTAGAGCGCGTCACCTGACCGCCTTTCAGATCTGTTCCTGTTTTTCGGAGAACACGTGACTCTCCAATAAGTCGTACTTAGCATCTCCTTTATAGTTCAACTTGTGATTAAAAGTAAATTAATCTAGAGGTAGTCCACGGGAGTTGAACCGAGAGTGACGTTGTTACCGCTCTCTCTCTCTCTCTCTCTCTCTCTCTCTCTCTCTCCCCCTCTTCTGGTACTTATCTCTATTACTTACTCGCTTTGGATCATTAATTTTTACGGGCACATTTTGATTTTTCTTGGCGACCGCGTTGGCAGCCAATCAGAATAGTTGTTATCTTCCAATCATGACCGAGAGACAAAGTTGATACAAACATATCTGTAGTTATTGGGGAACATGCACATTTGTAGCGAGAACCGGGCCTTACAAACCATTCGGGTACTGGTTGCTGTAATGTGTTAAAGGACAAAGAAAGGTTTTATTTGGAGGAAGTGTACCCTCCACATCATAGGAAGTCCAGTCTATTGGGAGAGTGACACCCTAGACCATGCGGCCACTGAAGCGAGTAGTTAAAAATGTTAATCTCGCCCTTTTATATATATAATATGTTACGTCTATTTCCATATTTGTTTGAAAAAGGCGTTAGTCCCATCTAATCTGGTTTGCTGGTTTGAATCCTCACCGGGTGTACTGGGGCAGATATTCTTCAATGCGCTCCTCGCGAATGCGGCTACACTGCCTCTAAGTTCAACCTTTCTCTTCCCTTCCTTGCAAATGTAAATATGTGGACGGGGTCTCCGTGCAAAGGACAGGTAATGTGGGTTGAAACACTTCTAGGGGCAGCGAGCGCAAGCAATGGTATGTTCCGCCACCAACAAATATTCAGCAGTCAGCGAACCATGCCGATAGAGTAGCCGCCGAAGATAGTGCCAACATTTTTGGACAGAGGGTGTCATGTGGTCAGACCAACAAACACTCTGCCAATTATTCTCAGTTTTCTAGACCGGAGCTGCTACTTCATTCTAGTCCAAGATCTGGGATCGAACCCGGGACCTCTGACCACTAAGCCATCAATAGAGTCACTTCAGGGTTTTATGTCATTATATGAGTTGAGTGGTTAGAGCCTCGCCTCACTTGTGACTCTCTCTTACTCTCTCACAACCTCTCGGAGAGATAGAGAATATTGTGGTCATAAAAAATAATAGAACTCGAGATTTTGATGGATGTCGCCATTTCACGATGTCTGTCTGTCTGTCTGTCTGTTATTGCGAATCATATTAATATTGGAATCATATTAATGAAACCCTAGAGTTAAGGGTAGTTTATTTAAGGGTGAAAAGAGACAAACTGGCTCTGGTCAACGGAACAGATTATAATTGATGAAACAAAAAACTTTTATTCGAAACATTGTTTTATAAAAACAATATTTTCCGAGCTATAAGCCAAACAAATAATATATTTCTGTAACGGTGTATATTATTTCATGTATGCTCTTTGGTGAAGTTGGATGTTCTTTTTTTCTCCGTTTTGTTTCTAAATAGGAGCGAGAAATCCTGTGTGGACCGGATCAGTTATTTTGTTGTTTGTTTTCCAGGAGATTAGATTCGAATCCCGGCAGAATGTAGGCCTACTCAGTTTTTTCCTAGATGGGTTTGTTTACTTCAACTTTCCTCACAATATTGTTCACACGTGACGGCGCGCAAGGTCGAGACGTTGTGTCTGATGTATCCGTCCACGGGCCACGGTGCTAGCTTCAGTCCAGCTTGGAGGGAGGCTTGTAATTTAATCAACTCTGAATGAGACGTTGGACGACGAGAGGACAACTTCTTGGTCGCCAGTCGTGGGTCATTTTAGGCGTAGTACTATATTATTCCTGAACATTTTGTTGTAAAAATGTTTTTTTTTTTAAGTAACTTGATCAACCAACTATTCCTAAGGTCGCTTTTGCGCGTGTTGTCCTTCACATCTTCTCCATTGTACCGGGACCAACATATGTCAAGAATTGAGGGGTGCTCTATCACCTCTTTAGTCAAATTGTATTCCTCTCCTATGGAGAAATATTGGCCCGTTTTCAAACCCAGACTAATCGAACACAGTCGCAGTCGCAGTCGCCGGCCACATTACAAACTATGGAGTCTATGAAAAGGAGGGAGAAACACTAGAAGAGTGTGCAGACCCAAAGCTCGTTGATGAAGTTGGTTTACAGCCATTGTTGAGCCAGTGTGTTCTGTAATATAGACCATTGTTTCTTTTTGAGACAGGAGGGGATGGGGGAGAGCGCCCGATTCGGTCCAGTCACTGAGAGAAATTAGTTTGCCTCACAGGGGGCCCCCCAAATTACGGGGGTCCTCCTCCCCTTCACACCGCAGGGAGAAGATTACACGGGTATTTAATAAAAAAGACCCCCAAGTTTCACACTAAGTCTCCCGACCCCGATAAGGGTCGCGGTGTTGAATACTTTTTTACGGGCAGGAAAACAAAAACAAAAACAAAAGCTATTTTATTTTGATTGCGAACGCTTATTCCGGCTGGGCTGCTAGAACCTGGGACCTCCTGATTATAGTGGAGTACTAAGTGACTACTCGTGTAATTCACTTCGAGACCTTAACAACTTGTATTGCACCTTCTTAAATACTGGATTATGAATACATTAAGGGTTAACGTTCCCTCAATAACTTGTAGCCTTTTAAAGTAGTCTATACATAGACTATGCGCAAAGGCTATTAATGAATTATTTCGAATGATAAGGGTTATATAACTATGTTAGAGGAAATGCACCCGCATTGGCGCGAAGGTAAGGATGTAAAACTACAGTGATAAGCCACTTGTGGAAATCCAACCCTAGCGCATCTAGCCAAGATCCAAACATGGACCTCCCCGTCAACGGTAGACGAGTCTATTGTGAGACTGACGCCTTAGGCCGAGCTACCACCAGTGTGGCTATTAGAAAGTATACGCTAGTTTTTTTGTCCCCGCGTCTTACTACCCATCCAGGTTACACGCATATATAGGCCTACTAACTACGGTAATTTGTTAAAGATGAGGAAGGTTAAATTTAGAGTACGTGTACCTGCATTTGCACGAAGGCCGAGTGGGGACACCATTTAGCAAAAAACACCCTCGGTTCACCCCGCCGGGATTCGAACCCCGATCTCCCCATCACGGGCAGTCCCAGTATACTGCGATAGTGTGACGCCTCGGACCACCTAAACTGTTTAGTCGTTTTACAAACCGGGTGTTCAATCTTCACAAGGTCAATCTCTCCTGGTAAAATGTAATCCATCCAGCAATCGAACTCGAGGCTTCCCTACATATGTTCTTGTCACCAAATACAACACACACTCACACATGAGAGACCGTTGTTATAAATCATCTGTATAACAATAGGCCTGTAGCATCATCACGACTTAAAGGACAGAATATAAAGATCATTTGTTAACAGCCCCACTACTATTCTGAGTGCACGGGATGGTTGGTCTTTATGTATTCAAATGTCTTCGCAAGGTCATCAGATAATGACAAGAAAAATTAAACACGGGTCAGATTCGTTTACTGGGGAACATCTGGTTTTATTGTTACCTGTTGGTATAATCGTCTCATGCGATACTCAGCCTTATTGACATTTCAAGAGGAGTTGCAGGAAATGATGGACCGGCTGGTGGAGTTAGGGAGAAGATATGGATGCCATGGAGATCAACAATGAGAAGTTAAAAGTAATGGTGATTTCAAAAAATAAAGAGCCGCTGGAAATCAAAATTGGAAACCAGGAATAAGAGTAGTTCAAGTACCTGGGAAGTCTGCTGATAAAGGATGTCTACTGCACCAAGGACATTAGGTCGAGGATCGCCAGGGAAGACTTCAACAAGAAGAGGTTACTGCTGACCAGCAAGTTGAGTTTGGAACTGAGGAAATGATACATTTGGAGCAGAAACTTTGACTCTTAGGAAGATGGAAAAGAAATACTTGGAGAGATTTGGAATGTAGAGCTGGAGAAGACTTGAGAAGATCAGGTGGGCAGACAGGGGGACAAATGAACAAGTCCTAAGAAGAGTGGGTGAGAAGAATACTATTTTGATGTGATTCCTCGGTACAAAGCAAACTGAATCAGACACTTCCTTAGGAGGAACTGTCTTCTGTATGACGTCATAGAGGAAATGTTGAGGGAAAGAGGAGCTTAGGAAGGAGGAGGATTCAAATACTAAATGACTTGAAGGAAAGAGGAAAATTTTGGGAGCTGAAGGAGGAGGCAGAGGACAGGGTGTCACCGACAAAAGGAATAGACCCGTCGTAAGATAGAACCCCTAATAATAATTGACATTTCATATTGACGTTCAATGGCCTACTCACCCCTATAGATGTTTATTTGAGTGGTTACTCATATTACAAGTTACAATGCATGTATTTGACGTAATTGAAGTGCTGCTCAAATAAAGCGGTTCTTGAAAACTCTTTAATTAACCAATCTATTTTATTTTTTATGAAATATTGATATTAAATTATTGAAAACATTATGTTCTAAGGTTAAAATGAGATCACCATTAAATTTTAAAATGAGAAATCTCGGGGCGCGTGGTTAAGGCTAATTTATTCTGTATTTTCTGGGGACAGGTAGGTCGGGGCTTAAATCCCGGTGTAGTGTACTGCGTGTAGTTTTTTTCCTAAATGGTTTCCCAATCTCTCTCCACGCAAGTGATAGACATACAGAGAGCAATAAAACGTAGAGTTCCATTCTGATCTCGTGACAGAGAATGTTCAAGATAACAAAACTTTATCTTTATGAGAAAGTGAAAATGTTGGTTCTGTGGTTTGATTTGTCGTCGGTAGTTGTGTGTTCTGCTCGCCAGGTGCGCCACAACTGCTGTGACTGGACATGATTGTTTTAGTGGCCCGGGTAACATCCACAAGTAACACGGCAGTAATTCTCCCTCTTTACCGACACAATCCGGGGGACAGGTAGTTTACTCTCCTCTCCTTGTCGTAAGAATGCTGTTTCTTAGAATCCCCTCGATACAATATTATGTTATGAAGTGTTTTAATCGACCCGTTCACCGCGTGATTCATAGTCCTGGGATCGATAGATAGATCCAGGCGAAAACTCGAGTGTCTTCGGAAGATCGATTCAACGATGGACTGTATTTCAAATACAAATGGGCATATTTCGGAAAAAATTAAGTTTTACGAGTATAATTTCAGATTACGCTTAATTTAATCAACTGTTTATAGTCAATTTGTTATATATTATAGCATGAATTATGTTAATATCTTAAATTACATTATAAAAAGATTTGGTACACCTAGATGTTAGTTATGTATTTGTCTCAGAGCTGAGTGAGGAGTGTTGCGGACAGTCAGGGGTAGGGAGCACTGATAGTTTGCGGGCTTTGGAGGAAAGACCGCCCAACCACCATTTCTCAGAGAGAGATCTCGGGATTGTCAACTACCCCTCAGCTGCAGGCAATATGCAGCACTGTCCCAATAGTTCCTGAATACTGGGCAAGCACCCTGACCTCTTACCAGAGGGTTTAAGGTTGGGGTGCACGGAACACGAGTTAATGCCAGGGATTTTGCCGTTTTTAAAGCAACACTTTCTTTTGGCCAAAATAAACCAAATATTTCCCCAGTATAAACAAAAGAGTTTAATTTTCCCCACGTGGGGATATCATCAGTTGTTGAATATCTGTCAAGGGTGTCCTGGAATTTAATGACAACGTTTTCTCTTCATTAAAAAAAGTCTCTAATCTAATATCATATTATGTTTATGAGCAACAGACTGTACCCAGAGAAGTTCTTTGTCTGTTATAGAATGTCTGTTCTTTCAGTTGATGAACTACTTGAGTTAGTGAATGGAAATATTGCAAAACGTGACACCATCTTGAGGAAGAGTATTTATTATTCCAGCTGAAAGACTTGTTGTGACTTTGAGGCATAACTGCCTGTAGTTTGATTCACGTTTCTACCGCTAGGTGGTTTAGACGCCTCCAGAGGTAGCGGTCTAAACGCTGGTCTACACGAAAACTTATCTTCTAACTTATAACAAGGGTTTCATTCAAAGGCGCGGTCGCTAGTGTAGAGTAGGCCTTAGCAAGGAATTACTTTTGTAAAGGGCGCTACAAATTAATTTTCAGATCACGCCTGGTAATTTTTACAAAGAGTCATCTCAATTAGCTTGGTAACATGGAGGCCACATTCATTTATAAGAGCTTACTTTGGAAAAAGTTGAGAATCATTTAGGGATCCCCTAGACTAGCGTTCTCAATGTGTGTTCCTGGGAATCCGTGAGACCCCTCCAGGGGTCTCTCCAGAGTTAAGAATTTTTTGGGAGGGAGGGGGGTAGATTTTCTGTTTACTTGTAAACAAATCTCGCAACAGATTGAATGGAGAATCCAGCCAGACATTAAACAATCTCATTATTTACATTAACCATTTTAAAATATGTTATGTTTCACAAAGTAATGGTTATTATTAAATTATTAATCATGTTATTTATTATTAAAATAAAATTAATTGTTATTTACCTCCGTATGGTTTTACAAAGGTTGTTCGACATTTTCCAAGTAACTACCTACCTAGCACAGACACAACACCCAGCCCCCTGGCCGTTGAACTCACAAATTATAATTATATTAAGTCATACCGGTAATCGAACCCAGGGACTCAGGCAGACACGCCACTGACTAATATTGAGTTATCAAATGGTCTAAGGCATCACTCTCGTATTGGACTGGACTGCTGAACACAGAGAAGTCGAGGTTCGGATCCCGCCGGGTGTACTGAGGGTGGGTTTACACTCTCTCCATGCAAATTCTAGTACACTTCCTCTAAATTCAACCTTCCTCGTCTCTAACACACTAACGTAATAATTACATCCGCGTGTAACCCGAGACATGGATGGATGTAGATGTAGGGCTGTGAGGGAGATAAGCCATTGTTCCACTCTGCGAACCTCCCAGTTATCAACAATAGCCCCGATATCCAGGAACTATTAGTCACCTGCTATCATGACAACAATGGCACCACAAAACAATCGTACCTTGTCTCAAGTTACTGCGCCCCCGATATTCATTTGTTCGCGTCAAGGGCTGCCTCCCCCCCCTCCCCCCGATCTTTATAATGTTAATTAATAGGGATGTTTGTGATGAGCCTGAAGTAGAGCTAGTTTGTAAGTCGTGTGCTGTTAGACAGTGAGCTAGCTAATATTTAGTTGTTTATAATATAGAATTAAATATTTTATTTAGCATAGTCGAGATTTCATTAAAAGGTTTTTTTTTGTAAAATATAAACACATTTATTGTTATTTATAATAATATCAATCATAAGTGACCGTTTTAGATCACACGACTTGACGTATGAACACGTGTAAGTAGATCTAGTAGCTTTTCCAGCTCTCAGGTAAAGGCCCTTTCTGTGAAAATAGGATAGTAGTATTATAAATGAAACGTGTCCCAGGCCCCGGGTTCAGTTCCTGTCTCCCCCGCTATCGTCACAGCCTGGAAACAGTAATGGATGCAATGCGAGCCTTGCGATGGCGATGGCTGCTCTGACCAAGTTACCTCCTTGGCGCGTTTGAGGCCAAGCACTCCAAGCACCCTTACACTTACTGTGGAACCACACTTTCGCCGAGAAACTAGCGCATAACAGAAACGTGGTCACGTGACGCGTCCTAAGCCAATAACAAGATTTCCGCTTCATTGGCGCGAGCTGTTCCGCTAAAGTTCAACTTATCTCTACTTCGTCTGCTCTGCCTGAGATGTTCGGCAGGGGAGAACCAATCAAATCTGTGAACCAACCATCTCAAATCAGTGCGCATGCGCTCCACAGCCAGAAGCGAGCTTCGCCCGTTGGGAGGAGATTTGAAATAGCTCGTTGATGTAACGCGTGTTTATTGGATTGTTCCCGACACAGCGGTATAATTTGTAAACAACCGTCAGGAGAATGATCTAGAATATAATATGTTCATCTACTATGAAATAAAATATATTGATAATCAGCTGTTTTACGTTAGTGTTGCAATGCATCATGGGGCAACATAGAGCGAGTCAACACGTCAAGGGTAGGAAACGTCCTTAAGGTTTTTAAACTCAAATCCAAGGATGCAGAGGATAGTTATATAAAATGTAGCCGCATTAGCGCGATAAAATGCCTGATGTGCGCCCAGCAAACATTCAAAACTCGACCTTAGCGTTACCAGCAATCCCACGGTATTCTGTGGGTCTGGTGCCTTGGATCGCATGATCACCGGTACGGGCACTTTAATATGGTGAGAATCTAGGTAAGAAGGGGTGAGTCAGTCCGTGAGAAGGTGAGCAGTTCTGTGCATTTACACTATCGCTCTGTTATCTGGCCAGTGTTTTCAAAACCAGGGGTTCCGTTTATTTGTCCATTGTGAGATCTGTTTGGGGGGGGGGGGG
>CABFVZ010000647.1:279794-296781 GCA_902151445.1 Timema monikensis
AAAAATCCCCCCCCCCCCCCCCAGAAGTTAGTTACGGAAGTTTTTTAAGAAGTTGGATAGCGAAAAAGCATCTCGTAAATAAAAATTCTATACCGATACTCACTGCTATCGATAATAGTACAGCATCGATATTTTTCTTCCGATACTTTTAATGAGTATAGAATCGATATCCCAACCTTAGTCACGGGAACATAGTCTTGTTCTTACCCAGGTTAGGATCTCTGTGTGTTGTGTTTATTGTTGAGTTGCTGCTGTTTTGGGTTAAGTTCGTTTGTAGGCGGTGTGATTTGAATACATTAAAATGACATCTATATTTGAAATGATGTATTTACTATTAGTAAATGATGATAATGATTATGATTGAGGTAGTGTCATGAATATATTAATGATTAAAGATGTTCCATTCAGATAAATCACCAAATTTTAGACATTAATTGCCCATTCTTGGATTATTTGAAAATAAAATGTTTAAGGCCCTTGGCCCTATTAAGTGCAAGTCTAAAACCTATTTTGTGGGAGGGTGAAAGGTGTGGAGTGGCTTCACAACCAACCAAAGTATTCTTCCGCGCCAAAAATAACAGATGGATCACGGAAACAGTAGATGGCTCTATCTACCGGACAGGTTTTGCGGGGAAATTATACGTTTGTAAATATCAGTTTTCTCGAGAACAAGTATATTTTTGTTGTTAATATTTTCAACACCCCTTCTAAGATAATGTATCGATGTTTATTAATTGTTACATTTTTGTATTATGCAGACAGCAGTTTTTTATTGAAAAATGTCAATTTTATCGATATTTGGTCACTTTTAAATTATAGAGGAGGTGTGTATATAAAAAGTATAACTTAATCAACATGCTTCTATTAGTGAATAAACCGTTTCCGAAAAGAAAATTTCAAAACAATTTAAAAAATTGAAGATAGCCGTTTGTTCTCATGGTTCTGCATTTCCACGCCAAATGAAACGGGCCAATCGCCTTAAGATTATGATGTCAATTTAATGCAGTAAAGAGTTTTATTTATAAATCAAAATATAGCAGAAACTTAGATGCGCTCCGTTCTGCGAGCGTCCAATTTTATTTCAAACTAGCTGTGTTTACATTGTACCATATCCTATCGTGACATATCATGTCTTGGGCAAGCTATTTACCAGGGATTTCAGAACGACAATCTCCAAAAATGACAAGGAAAAAAAAACTGTCTAACAATGATCTTTGAAAGATTAAATTAAAGATTCTTCTAACACGTGAAAAGATGTACGGACCAACAAAAAAAAAACTGCTACATTTTTGTTTGGATACCTTAACAAGATTAAAATAAAGGAAGACAATATTAAATAGAATCCATCTGAAACCCCTCCCCCTTTTGTGAATTTTTAAGGTGGAGGTGACCTGGTGGTCTAGGACTTCTGTGTTAAATATCCGGAGTCCAATCCCCGGTCCTGACACAGATTTATCTGATTACCAAACCCTTCCTTCACCTCTGACAAGAAGTGTATTAACCAGAACTTGTGAATGTGTGGAATGCCAGGCCTTCACCGTGGTTCGGATCCCACGTTAAACTGTAGGTCCTCCATTTCATCTCACAATCACCACTACCATTACATACTAGCGTGACTGCGTATAACCCGAACGGGTAGTAAGACCGGTGCTGATGATAATAATAATAAGACTGTCGGTATAACTTTTGGAAAGGCCCCCACCTTCTTCTTCTTCTCCTCGAGAACGGGGGAAGGTGGTGTTGTCAAGATAAACTTCTGGCGCGATGTTCTCGGATCAGGGTGACATTCACTACAAGGGATCCGTCTGTAGCGTGTCCTCCTTCTGACCTAAGGGCCCCGGGTACGTATAATTAGGGAAATGTGGGTTTCTCTTCTCAAAGTGATGAATTAACGGCTGGTTGTTGTGTCTGTTCTAGTTTTAATTAACGGCTGGTTGTTGTGATATAATCATTCTGCACAGAAAGTGCACGTTAAACTCAACATAAGTAGACCGAGCCCATCGGAAAGTTCCGAACATTTAAAGGTGACTCAGTGTCGTGTCGTGCACTATTACTCATCTTGTGAATTGTTTTGATCACTCAGTGGTCAGGTGTCAACATTCCCACGTGAGATGTCTAGACAAGGGTCTACGTATGACTGGTCAAATGGGGACAGAGTGGGGGAGAACAAATCACAGGTACAGTTGTAACAAGCTCTGCTTACCCTGGTCAAATGGGGACAGAGTGGGGGAGAACATATCACAGGTACAGTTGTAACAAAGCTCTGCTTACCCTGGCAACACTACACAACACCACACTGGTATTTATGGTTGTCACATACAAATTTAAAGAGTAGTTGTATTAAAAAATATACTTCTAATTTTTTTAATCGAAAATTAAAGTTGATAAAAATGTACTATACAATTTTTAAAAATTAAACTTCAACATAGTGACGTGGTTTTCAGATTACCGTGACAAATAAAGTTATAGGCTAGTCTCGAATACCTAAAAACACGGTCTCACATCTAAATTTATGAATATTTAATACCGAATTATTGGTGTATTTAAAGAGTCCTCTAAATAATTATTTATTTCGTAAAAACAAAAGCAATGCAGACAGTTAATAAATTAGTTTGCAAGAGCCAATAGCATTTCTACAGTTGAACTAAATAATGTTTGTATTGAAAGTGACTTACTTAGACTGTACCTTGTTGGAGACATGTTGAAACAGTCATACCTCCTAATGAGTATATTCTCCTGATACCTCCCTCCCTGATGTAAGACTAACACTGGAAGACAGTCTAGAAGCCGGACACATCTCGCGTGCCACGAGTTGTAGACCCGCTATACCTGGAAGCCTGGAAGTTGTGCCCGACAAGGAATGTCCCAGCTCTAGAAAGAGCTATCTATCTATTTTACCCGCGCACTGCCGTGGATAGCTGACATTCTTCCAGTGACCAAAACTACCGGAGAGTAGTAAAACAAGAACATGTTGTAAGAACTCGGGGAGGCAGAACGGGCTATGTCCATTGCATGGTCTGGAAGTGTATAACGAACAAATATACACGTTTTGTCAGCTCGTGTTACTACCCGTCCGGGCCACACGCTTATGTAAGCCCTGATTATTACAGAGAGCCCACGTCCGAAAACCAACATTGATCGAAAGTCACTCAAATTTGCCATTCTAAAAATATGTCTTATTGGACTTCTTAGTAAAAAGTTTAATCTGCTAAGTTATCAAAAGCTTCCGATAATACTTCCATTTGGATTGTACTGTATCATCTACATTATTAACCAAACGGACTAAGAATGTAAATAAAGTAATTGTAATATTTTTATTCTTCCCGCTATTGTGGCAACACGGATTAACATTTTCCAAATAACGGACTTCCTATTAAATCAAACTGTAGTATTTACAATAACAAGAAGGATCAATTTAGAGGAAGAGTAGGGCGTACTCATTGCTTGGAGGGATGGTGGAAAACCAACCTCAGTACACCCGACTGGTATTCAAACCCTGATCTCTGCCATCATCTGCACTCTAGTATATTGCGAGAGTGACGCGTTCTTGTTGAAATGCCGTGAGCCTAAGCCAGACCTGACCACTCAGCTACCGAGAAAGGAGACATGTCGCTTGTAATGTTTTTCCCTCTAGTTCAAGTCCCTGGCTGGTTGGAGCAACCTCGTTGGACCTGTGATCGCAACACACCCCACACTCACACACTCACACACGGTATCAGTACTTTATTTTCTAACTCTACATTCACACTTGTAGCTTGCTTTTCGTGTCGTAGAGATTATTGACTTGCTGTATGAATCAATTAACCTGCCGTTTCCCGCTTCGGTGGCGGCTTGTTCTGACGCGCTAATCTCGCAGCAGACTGGACTGCCGATGACGGGGAGATCGAGGTTCGAATCTCAGTCTGGTGTACTGAGGGTGGTTTTCCTTAAATGGTTTTCCCCTTTCCCTCTACGTAAATGAGGGTACATTTCCTATATATGTCATAAAACTTTCATCCCCATTAGCTTGATTAATACATAAGCGGATAAATCGGACGGGTTAGTAAGACGCGGTGATAAAAAAAACTTGTCGTCGTCGACGGAATAGCTTTAAGGTGACGCTGGAGGGGGAAAGGGGCTAGTGCAGTTTTTGTGCAAAATATATAAAATATTGGTCCGGTAGAAAGATAAGAGTTTGATTGTCTCCCCCTGGTGATATCTGTCATGGCGTTAAATGAGGACTCGTGTCCATATGTCGCTCTACTCATGAGATACATTCAAGAGAAGATTGTGAACGCAAACACTATCATCATTTATTATCATTTCACGTGGCCACATAGAGACACCACCGAGCCAACCCTTGCCAGGCGGGGGAGCTGGTGACGGTGGGTCAAAGGTTAATGAAGGCTTGATCGAATGTTACCGGGACTGTAACTGACCTTTCCCCCCATTGGTGTGTGGGCCAACTCAGGGGTACACTCGTGACTGACTGGTAGAGGAGGCCTTGTTCCCTCCTGGCTCAATAGAGTGTTGTATTATGTTAAGTTGGTCTGTAGTCCGTGTTCTGCTATAAGCTTGTGTATCCCGGGGGCTTGGAGACAGGGCGATCCTAGTTTGATCCTTATTGCCCGTCATTCTTTTGGTTTTTTCCATAAGTAATTTTGTATTTAAAAAAATCCATTATGCATCTAATGTTTAAGGGGGCTGTCCATGTTGCTGATATATCACCAATCAGATGTTGGTTGCATTTAGGTTAAATATTGACAAAACATTTCGCAGTACGTGAGTTTAGTACAACTGGTATAGGAATGGATCTTTGTGAATCGAATGACGTCATTTAATAGGGAGGATCACAACACAAATTGTATTGTCATTAGAATTTTCCTCCTCCCCTGGTTGTTCTCCTACTGCCGGACAACACCACACAGTAACGTTATAAGCCCATTTGGTATCATGAGCAACTTAAGGAACTAATAAAACCTCGTAAATACATCGTAAGATAATTTATTACCCAAATCATAATATCCATCTCCATTCGCCAACTTGACTCAATACACTTTTAATATCTAACAGGGAAATTTCACTTTTATATACAGATAAATAAAAAATTGCAATGTGCTCATCCAATAATTATGTTGGCATTAATATTAAACAGTTAAACTAATTTTATGATTAGCTAACGTTTTGTTCTAATATTTTAGGCCTACCTACAATCAGTACTAATTTTTATTTTATTAATTAAAGAAAATGTGTGAATGTGAACCAGTTTTCCTTAATTTAGATTTCCCCTTAACTCCGAAATAAAGTTGAGAATTATATAATTCATGTTACACCCATATATTATTAAAATGTTGACATTAATATTTTTGTAACTGAAGTTAAACTATATTTCATTCTGTAACTATCACGTGTGTAATCTAGACTCTTCTAAAGTTCGTGTTAGCTTAGTCAAAACTGTTATTAGCTTACATCATCAACTTTACCTCTCGCTGTATTATTATGTTAAATTAAGTTGAAACTAAATATGTATGGCTTATAAATCGCAAGAGCTCTCTTATTACAAATTTACTAAATTGCAAGGCCAATAACAGGACAGTTTTATTAATAAGCCATACAATAAGATTTACAACTTCTTTAAAATTAATTTCACAGGTACATGAACTAAAGTCGTTGCCTTCTCGGAGATTTTCAAGCAATTTTGCGAAGCGGGTTGCATCTTAACTTGACGCACCTAAGCAGTCTAAGCACTATCACACTTAGACGACAATCAGTGTACGAAATAGAAAGAGAGGAAAGAAAATAAGTTGATCCTGCAAGGCCTCTTGTTTATCTACTGATAACAATTTCCCTCTTCCTATGGCGAGTTTACACAGTCACTAAACTATTTGCTCATTGAAAACATTGACTTGCTTTTTAAATTTGTTTTTTTTTCCTGTTCTAGATAGACATAATATGCTACCATGGACTTTTTCAATTTACATCTTGACAGGAAGACTCCTACAGGACATTTTCCTGACAAAGCCAAATAGTCTGAGTTGTAGAGGATTTGTAAAAAAAAATACTCCAAGATAAGAATAATAATTTTATGACTATTTTTCGGATTATTTAAAAATTTATGGTTTTTGTTTCAACGTTATGTCTTTAAAAATTCGCTGAATAAAACATAAATTCACTAACAAAGGACATCCTATCTTTATCCTCCGTGACGTCCCAGGTAGGCAACTTAATTAAGTAAAATAAAACTTTAAAATACTAATTAGAGTTAAAAAAAATGCTATGATCTAGTTTTTTGGGGAGGAATAAACTTTTTTTTCTGAAACTTCACGTTGTTAAATATTTAATAACACCAACAGAAGAAAGAGAAAAGTTGTTTAGTAATAAAATAATAATATAATGCCCATTTGATCAAAATAAGTTGTAAAGTATAGGCTATACACAAATCAAATCACTATAATGTAAAATGAAGAGTAATAAATAAGTGAAGGCTCATATGATTGATAGTAAATACACTAATAAATAAGACAGTTAAATTTATTTAGGCTTTATATCGGCTAGTTTTACAATTTTATAAATATTATACCGACTATATCAAATGTAGGATGTTATCAACTTACTCAGTTTTGAGTCAATTTTTTGTTTTTATATCATAGAGCTAACAGTTGTACAAACAAGATGACCACAAAACATTTATTATAAAATTCCTTCACTTTTAAAGGTTTTCCAGGCAACATTAAAACAAATTCCAGACCTAATACTTTCAGTTTTTTATTTTTATTTTGTGAAGTGGAATTTTTTTCGTTTATTGCAACTCTCACATATTTACCAAATATCAACATTCTTATAAGTTCTTATTCATTTTCCAGTGTGTAATGTTTTATGTATTATTTGTGTCCCGGTGTAAAATTGTTACAAAACAAAACCCGTACAACCATCTCAGGTAAGACCGATTAGGAAATGCATTTTGTTAGCATCGAGAAATAAAAATCTCTCACTTTTGTTTAAATATTTAGGTGTGGAATCAGTAAAGTTTTTAAGTTCTCTGAGTTTTTCTTATTTTTTATTAAATTCCCTGACATTTTCCTGCTTTCCTTGACTTTTCCAGGTTTTCCCTGTCTATATCCACCATGACAAAATTTAATTGGAGGATGAAAACTCGTTTTAATATTATTTGTGTAGCTTTTCCATAAAAAAAAACTGTTTGTGAAAGGTTATAAAAAACGGGCCCTTTAAGTCAATGGTATTACATTGCCATATTTACTTTAGAAAAAATGTTTGTCAATTATTTTATCATATATTTTATAAAATACAAAGTTTTTTACAATATAAGTGATTACAAAAATAGATGTCAATATTGTCAAAACTACCACCATGCAAAGCTGTTTTAATGATTAATTTTTTTTTTTAAACATATGCTACAGAAGTTTTTGATAAAACGATAGATCATGTTATCTAAGTTTAATATTCTATAAAATATATTTTATAAATCTTTAAAGTTACATCAAATTAATTGTATCAAAGAATATTTATATATAAAAAATATGACAGTGTAATACCGCGCTAAGGCAATGGCAAGAAAATATCGATAACCCGAATTGATGGATTTAAAATAAGAATTTCAATCTTTGTCAGATCGCTGATGCCATCCGACATTTGAGTGAAACCTTAGGTACCTATTTTCAATTCCCAGCGTGTGTACATTTCAACACCTGCCATCTATCATCGGAAGTAGACAATAGCTACTTCGTTAAATCAAACATTCACATCTTCTAGACTTGACGATCATCAATTATTGATATATTACTGTGCATAAAAAAGGAGTGGAAGTTCATTAACAGATCATAATCGGTAGAATGTCGATCAATCATCGAAACGTAGAAATATTGAGTCCAGCCAGACGAGTAACCTCCCTGACTGGTTTAATTGTGTTCTTTCTGAAAGTTCAACCTCTGGTTTTTTGAATGGGGTCCATAACAAAGCTAGTGTACAACTTTCAATCAAATTTGACCCAAACATGAACTTCATAAATACTTCCATTCATAGAAAACTACCAACTTATAATAGGCTATTTATTTTAAACATGGCGGCCTACCCCCCACATATTCTGGCAGCTAACACTGTTTCCAGGCTAAATACTAACGTGCAAGAGTGGACTATGAACACTTGACAAAATTACACTAGCTCTCTGGCAGCTAACACTGTTTCCAGGCTAAATACTAACGTGCAAGAGTGGACTATGAACACTAGGCAATATTACACAATATTACACACATATTTGTTCCTTGAAATTGACGATGAAACTAATGTTCTTTTATGTATTATTACAACAATTAATGTAACCTTGTTACCTTGAATTAACAATTAAAAGTGACTTTAAATAGTTTTGTGTTCCAACTTTTTTTTCTCTTCCTCTATTCTTTTTTATCCATATACTTTATTTCTCCTTTTTATTTTGTAACACAGATTCATGTGAGTATTTTAAATATTCGGGAAAAATTTCAACTAACAATAATTATATTAGAGTGAAAATTAGTGAAACAACAAGTCGAGAAATGAGTGCTGTGCTATTTCTCGGTCAATAAGTTGTTGTCATTTCGCCTGCTTTCAAGGAATGTAAAACAATAATTTTACCGGTTGTTCTATATAGGTGTGAAACATTGTATCTTACCTCACATGACGAAAACAAACTTAGGATGTTCGAAAACAAGGTGCTTAAGGAGATATTGGGAATGGAGGCGGCTACATAATTATGAATTACATACCCTGTACTCATCAAAAGACTTGTTAGGATAGTGACATTTCACAGATCACAGTGCAGCACGAATGGAAGAATCTATAACCGTGTTCAGGGTACTTACTGGTGAACCCAATGGGAATAGACCAATGAGAAGAGCTAGAAGTAAATGGGAGGATAACATTAGAATGGACCTGAAAGAGATAGGGTGTAATGAGGTGGACTGGATAGAACTAGCTCAAGATAGGAACAGGGACGTAGTTTTCTAAGTGCGACAATGAACTGTCTAGTTCCTAATGTCATAGAGTGAGTAAGTTAACATAGATTCATTCATGGCATGTTTAATACTTTTGCTGTGCTGCTTTTTCTAAAAATAAATAAATATGGTCACCATAAATATATATGATGTGTGAATGTGTGTGGTATGAGCATGTGTTTGTAGATATGTTTCTTCTCTGTATACTTTATTATTAATAGCAGAAAACTGGGAGTTATTTAAAGAGCTACCTTATCACTAATTTAATCATTACATGTTCTACCTCTAATGTCTAAATTTGCGCTATTCTCTCTATTATCCGATCTTCACTACTTCTTTATCTTATAGTGACGGTTTGTTTGTGTGAGTCGTTGCTTGGCGAGGATTTGTTTTATGCAGTTGTGTTTTTATGACAGATAGGCCTACTTCTGTAATTTTCAGTGTTAGCTTGTCATGACTGTTGTATATAGGAAATTGAAATTATCATCATCGTGTAAAAAGGTCGAAAAAGGAGATTTTTTTGGACAACATTGATAAAGTTCTACTATTTTAGTACATCCTAATCGCGATTAACCGAAAATGCTTTTTATTCGGAACACCCTTTCGAATAAAATATTATTATTATTAGCACCGCGTCTTACTACCCGTTCGGGTTGTACGCACTTACGCTAATGTGTAATGATAGGGTGATTGTGAGATGAATAGGGTGATTGTGAGATGAAATGGAGAACCTACAGTTTAACGTGGGATCCGAACCACGGTGGAGACCTGGCATTCCCCACATTCACAAAATGTCTTGTCAGAGGTGAAGGAAGGGTTTGGTAATCAGATAAAGCTGTGCCGGGACAGAGGATTGAACCCCGGACCCCCAGAACAGAAGTCTGACACCTTACCCCTAGACCACCAGGTCACCCTCGATAAAAAAAAAAGACTGTACTAAGACATGGCCTGTCATTTTGCTGTGAGATCTAGATTAAGTTATGTTATTTTGTTTATTATTTTGTAGAAAAAATGCCCGTTAGTTTGTTCCTGTGCTTGAGTTTATGTAAACTATAACTCCTGAACAAGGGATGGACTAGAACAAATGTGACAGAACATTTCCTCTTTCTACATTTTTTTCCTATAGATCGAGAGGCCGCCGCATTTTGGCGATGATAGTGCCGTTAATCTCAGTTTTCTAGGCCGTAGCCGCACTCTATTTGTCCTCATGAGGCTGGGTTGACCCCGTTCCAGACCCACTGGTTCACAGATCGAACCCGGACCTCTGTCTCTGTAGCCGAGGCCATAGAGGTGGTTTATCAACACACAACTGACGATAATGATAAACTTTTAAAATGGTGATTGCATCAATGTTTTTGCTATCGGTAGTAGACTGACCACACGTTTAACATGAGGATAACTGACGACTTAATATAACATGTAAATTACGCGGAAATTAAGAATGTTCCAAGAGAGTGATTTTAAAAATGGTTCAAGTATCGGCACACTAGACAAGAACTTGCTGCACACTAAACTAGCAACTCGCGGCACACTGGACAAGCAACTCGCGGCACATTGGACAATCAACACGCGGCACACTGAACAAGCAACTCGCTGCACACTAGACAAGAAACTCGCTGCACACTAAACTAGCAACTCGCGGCACACTAGACAAGAAACTTGCGGTACACTGGACAAGAAACTTGCGGTACACTGGACAAGAAACACGCGGCACACTGGACAAGCAACTCGCGGCACACTGAACAAGCAACTCGCGGCACACTGAACAAGCAACTCGCTGCACACTGAACAAGAAACTCGCTGCACACTGAACAAGCAACACGCGGCACACTAAACTAGCAACTCGCGGCACACTAGACAAGAACTCGCTGCACACTAAACTAGCAACTCATGGCACACTGAACAAGCAACTCGCGGCACATTGGACAAGCAACACGCGGCACACTGAACAAAAACTCACAGCACACTACAGTTGTCAAGGCACTTCATCAGTTTTTCAAGGGAAGATTTTACCATGTGTTTTTAAAAAAAATAAGACAATTAGTAGAATTGTAGTTATTGATCTAAACATGTTGATCATGGATTTCAAAATACTTGTTTGTTTATTCCTCAAAAAATTTCCCGCTCTTCTTTTTATCTTCCCAGTTGACCTCGGTGGCCTAGGGGTAAAGTGATCACCTCAAGACCCGATGTTTCTGGGTTCAAACCCGGCTGGGGTCGACAGCTTTTTCTTGAGCGATAAAAATCCGTAGCACAACTTCCTTCGGAGGGGGAGTCAAGCTGTCAGTCCCATGTTGATTATGGCTTGTAAAAGAACACTGGAAGATATGTGAAAATACCTTTCACGGTAAAATTGGTAGGTCCTTTCACTCTCACTCATCGAAATTCTCGTGTGTTGATATAATCAGTCAGCTAAAACAAAAGTCCCGCGGCACACCGGTTGAGAAACGCTGATTTAGAGCAGTTTCGCTGGTTCTGTGCACAGTTAATAGAACAAGAGTTGGCTTTCTTTCATAACATGTAAGGATGAGTAGGGTAGTTTCAATAAATTGCACTCGCAATAGCACGAAGATTAGAGTTAAAATTGGATGTTGTAAAACCAGCTATAGTGTATCCGACCGGAACTTGAACATGTGACCTCCCCGTCAATCCACAATACATCCTATCGTGGGCTTGACACCATAATCCCCATGACCACTGGTGCGGAATGGATGGATGGTTTGTTCCTAGTCCACGATATTTCTTAACAAGAAACTGACCGATGTTTTGCGTCCGGCTCATACCTCGTGAATTGCCTTATATTAAAAGAGTTGCCCCCCCCCCTCTTCCCCCCAGTCCCTCTGTTCTGTTTAGTAGGGAGGGGGTTCTTCGTGTTTAGAACCTCCCACATCTCTTCTCGATACAAACTGGAACGAAATTATTATTATCTGGAGAGCCCCATCTCCTTTTCCTCCCAGAGGTCTGCCACGTTATATACCTTCAATACCTTCAATACCTGGTTAAATCCGTCAGAGCGACCTTCTCTCTCTCACTCCTCTCGGCCTGATGGCGACTGTCTCACTCGCACGCCGATATGTCGATACTTGCACACATAAAACCATGTGTCCACATACTTTGAATAAAATAATCTACACTGGACTTGGAAGAGTAAGATAAAAAAAAGCTTTTCCCCACACACAAAATTAAAATCATGCGCGGTCGTTTGTAATCCGTGACAAGAACTTGTTTTATTTTGTGGCGAGATGGTTATAAAATGTTGGAAGTATTTATGTTGAAAGACTGCTGACCCATCAAGAATGTTGCGAATTGAAGTCTCGTCCCTGCTGTAAGAGTGTGACGTCATCCAAGGTGACAACAAGGGTCGAATAATCCCTAGAGGAAACTTATTTTCAATTAATTATATTTATAACATACCCTAGACTAGTGGATGGTTGCACCAATGTCTGCAGATCATCGTGTTAAAATGTATTCCAAACTTTATTATTATTATTAGCACCGCGTCTTACTACCCATTCGGGTTATACGCACTTACTCTAATGTGTAATAGTAGGGTGATTGTGAGATGAAATGGAGGACCTACAGTTTAACGTGGAATCCGAAACTTGTCAGAGGTGAAGGAAGGGTTTGGAAATCAGATAAATCTGTGCCGGGACCGAGGATTGAACCCCGGCCGCCAGTACAGAAGTCTGGCACCTTACCCCTATCTAGACCACCAGGTCACCTTTATTCTAAACTTGTTGTTGGTAAAAGTTATATTTTCTGAGGCTTCACTCGACTCTCTAGTTAAATGTTTACTCGTCAAAGGCTGTAAACTTTATATACATTTTGAGCTTTCGGTGTTAAATTTTAATCAAAACATACATTTCCCCTTCACACCCCGATGAGAACCTTAAAAGACCCCTCTCCCAGCTCTATATATATTTGTTATTATTTTTAACCGAAGAGGAATGTTTATTTACCGATACACAATCATACACAGATCATGGTTTCCATGGAGATGTAAACAAACAATGATTGTACAGACGAGTCACTGCTAACAGCAGGAAAATATGGTTTCCGTTGGAAGCAACATCCTGGTCCCCTAACCTTTAGAACGAATGTTCCTCTGTCAAAACCGATTCAGCTGTTTTCTCGTAAACTCAATTACCGGAAATGGGCTTATAAAATTATAGGATAAGACTTTATTAGAGATAGTAAAAGAATTGAGCCACAATCCATCTAGTTCTATTGTGATTATTATAGCTTTAAGGTGGTATGGAATGGAAAGAGAGTTAAAACCAGTATTATCCGCTTCAGTGGCCGCATGGTCTAAGGCAGTGGTCACCAAATGGCGGACCGCAGAGACATTTCTAATGACCTTGATGAGACAGCGATAAACAGAAGAGATGATGATGTTATTTCGGTGGTAGACATGGAAGGCCAGCAATAATAAATAAGTAAAATAACTAAAAGAAAAGAAAATCGCGTTTTTGAACTATTATATAGTCTTATAGGGCTTGAAGTTCTGTCGGGGACGGGGACCCAGGGTCTAAGGCGTCCTCTCGCAATGGACTAGACTGCTGGTCCGAGGGAGGTTGTCCCTAAATGGTTTTACACTCTCCCTCCTCCACGAAAATGTGAGTACACTTCCTATAAATTAGCCTTCCTCATCCCTAAAACCATTCGAGTGATTAGTAAATAATCCGACTGGGTAGTAAGACGCAGTGATATAAAAACCCAGTATTTTTTAAATTTGTATGTCTAAAAATATGTTAGTCCAAAATAACTAAGCATTTCTTCGGCAGCTTCATTTAGTTTATTTTTTTATCGCATCATACCACCCATCCAGGATTTTAAAAATTAATTATTAAATGCAATAAGGATGAACAAGGTAATATTTAGAAGGAATATTCCCGCATTTGCTCGGAGGGACAGGGGTAAAACCAGTCAATATAAACAATCCTCTGTGCAGCGAGCCGGGTCCCTCCTGACGCCTTATACCGCATGACCACAGGTGGGTTTTGCCGAGTAAAGAGAAGAGCGGAGGGATATACAGGGTGACCAGAACGAAGGGGGCGGAGATGGACACGAGGTGTTGGGAGTTGCAAGACTGGAATAACACGAACTATTAATCACAGACCTTAAATAGGATACGACAGATCTACTATCGAGCATGAAAACATCTGGTCTCGTGGGATGGAGGTTCGCTGCTGATCGGAGCCTTTTATTGCTAGCTCATTTTAGTCTGGTTCACTGTCTGTGATAGCTACCCAAGTGCTCTCCAACCCTATGGCACCACGCAAATGCTGAAACGTTTTCTCTAAATTCCACTCTCCTCAGCCCTTATTAGTGCAGTTAGATCCAGACGTGGGCTGTACGTACTAATTACTATCATTTGTTGGTTTTCAGTGGCTGAATGGTCTAAGGAGTCACTCTCGTGTTAGACTGGCCTGCTAATGACGGGGAGATCGGGGTTATAGTCCTGGTCAGGTCTTTTGAGGGTGTTTATTCCTAAATTGTTTCCCACTCTCCTTCCACGCAAATGCGGATAGATTTCCTCTAAAATTCTTTCCTCATCCCTACTCCATTAGAGTAATTATCATATAAGCGTATAACCTGAAGAGGTAGTAAAACGCGAGGATAAAAAAAGAGGACTTGTACCCGTATTTTCGTGGAGGGAGAGTGAAAAACCATTTATTAAAAACCATTCTTAGTACACCCGATTGGGATTCGAACCGCAAACACACCTTCATCGGAAGGCCAGTCTAAACACGATAGTGACGCCTTAGACCATTCAGCCACCAGAGTTGGGTGGGTATAATTTATATTTTTTAAATCAACATTTTCGCTGAGTAGAATAATTATCCCTAAGCTTTGTTTCATTAAAATAAATCTTTCTTCATATCATCGTAGATTGTTATTATTGAACGCACACACACACGCTGTTATTTGCTCTTCCAGGAGAAACAATTCTGTCTACATAACCTCCCATTATGTTTGACCGACCGTTTAGTTTCTGTTAGTTCGTCCATACGCTCTTCTAAATCAACCATTAAATTCGGCAGTTCGGTAAATGTTCCACACGCCATTAGCTGTCTACAAGCCCTCCAATCAATGCACGCGCAACATCTGTTTAGGACCTTTTTTACCTGTCGGAGTTCAGATCGGACAAAGATAAAACTAATCAACTTAGATGGCTGCCAGTATAGCAGATATATCAGCAATACAGCTACAGTCCAATTTTCATAGGAAGAACCTGCTCTGGCGGCTGGAAAGCCTACTAGATCTACTTTCACGTGTCCATACGTCAAGTCATGTGATTTGCAGCCATAACTTTTAATAGATATTATCGATACTTATAAAATAACCCGCACCGGTGATCGCACGGTCTAAGGCGCCACTCTCGCAATAAGCTGGACTGCCGATGACTGAGAGAATAGGGTTCGTATCCCGGTTGGGTGTACTGAGGGTGGTTTTCCCTAGATGGATTGCCGCTCTCACCACACGTAAATGATGGTACATTTAAGCTAAATTCTTCCTTCCCTATCCCGATTCTACTAGAATATCTTACAGAAGGTGTTTTCTCGGTTCTTGCAAGAGCAGTTCTATTGAGAGGTGTAAATCTCCTCACACTCGCACACGCCGTGTAGAGATAGTACAAACATATGTAGTCTATTACTATAGACACAAATAATATCCTCTCAATAAAGATTACATCCGCGTGAAAAAGAACATTCACAAGCCCATTTTGAACCGCGATCTTGATGAAGCATCTCGCGGTTTAATGGCCGAGTATTTGGCGCGCAATTATTTTAAAACAGGTGCTTGGTCTATTATTCGAGTAGAACCAATCAGAGACGTGATATTATTACACACCTCCTGTGACTCTGTCGACACACACACACACACACACGAGTATATCTTCATATTGAAACATATCTAAGACTGAGGACCTGGATTCAGTAAAGAGAGCATACAGATGCCACTTGAGACAGAATTTGAGCAGTTTATTTTAAATAATATCATTTTGATGATTTGAAACGGTGGAATATTATCGTAATACCTCTGAATACATTCTGTAACGACAATAATAAAGGAATTAAAATAGCATAGCCTAAGTCTTACAGTCACAAGAACACAATTCGTTTCAATCTTGAAGAATATTTAAGTGGTAACAAAGCTATTACCTGGTATTGTTGTGTTTGGATATAATCATGAAAACATGGCGCTCTTTTCGTTACTACAAGACAAAGTAACAAACTGTAGAATCTTTCTCTACGTGCAAACTGAATGTAGTAGAATACAAAACCTAAGACTAAATATGGCCTGAAAGTAAATTCTTTAAACATGTTTTAATATTCATATAAATGGTTTATTAGTGCAACGAAAGCTTTACACATTTTTTAAAATATAAGTAATTTATAATGAATAATAATGTAGCCTGAAAATCACACAGAAATAGGCCAACTATGATTTGATGTCTGTCTTGTATAAGAAAATGATTTAGTGAAATTTGTATGTTCTGCCATTTTCATTAGAAATGTTAATCAAAGTAGTATCGACTTTGGAAGCAAATTCTTCACACGGATTGCTAAAAAGAAGCGCAGATGACGTCATCATGATGCATCATTTGATGCAAAGTAGCGCCACTTCTCTTCTTGCGCTGGAGCAGATTTTAGCGGATTCAGGTCCAGGAGGGTTGGAACTAAGGGCTTTCTAATAAAAGTACAGTGAGTCCTAGACTTACACGGACTCGAGTTACGCATATTTGTAGATACGCGATTGTGGCATGTCAACTTACGACTAGCGCCAGTTTAAATATAATATATAGCACAACTGATATGGTTGTCGCCATTTTGTTTAGAGACCTGCCTATATTTATTCGATAGGATCCTGAATAAAGTTGCATTTTGTCAGTTTAAATATCCAAAAGTATGACCTATCTAGCTTCTAGTTGACCTTTAACGAACATGTGAAGTCAAAAATAAATCGTAAATGAAAACCAGGACTAAAGCGAGTTTTTTTTTTTTTTTTTTTTAAAT
>CABFVZ010000647.1:303121-332298 GCA_902151445.1 Timema monikensis
GGGGAATGCATGTGTTAGTTAAATTCATTGAGATGAAAAAATTAATAAATAAGATTTAAGTTATATCTACAAATAAATAAATAAGAACAAATGTATTAATTGGTAAATTCTATAATAGTTGAGTTCTTTCAATTACATTTAGTTTCATTGTTAATTGTTGAATACAATGTTGCATTGTTGAGGATAATACAAAAATACGTAGCCCAAAAAAATAATACATACTTTTTTTTTATTTATCTATTGTAAATATTTCTGGTTCAGATTAAAAGTGAAAATCATTTAATAAGTAGTACTGGGTTCTTAAAGTAAACAGGTAAATTATTAATGGTCGTGGATTACAATTATCTTTAGGTGTGTTTTCAACACAGGTACGTACTTGTTAACTTTAATTTACTATTTAAATGATTCACATATTTAACTTAAAACATATTTAGAATGTACTTATAATACACATAACTCATAAGTTTAGTTCACTCACTACTTTAAAATTATCACACTTTAGCTTTACTATTTTCTTTAGGCGAAATGAAATTTGGATTATGATTGTGCAGAACTCACCTGTTGTAGAAAATGGCCTTTGCTGTTGTATAATTTTGCTTGAAAATTTATATCGTTTCTCATATTAAAATTATTTGAAGATTCCCTTCCCCAATACTCCCAACGAAACAATGAAAACTTGGCTTTCTATTTCAATGAACATTTGTCACACACGTCGCTATCTTGAAATAAATATTCAACTTTAAATGCCCGTAAACGTAGTTTAACATCACATTCAGCCTCCAAACAAGTTAAAACTCCTAGAGGGGTCAATCCAATTGCCCCATCTCTTAACCTTTTCAAACAATTTGAATCAAAACATTCCAAACGGAAACACAAGAAACTGTTGGCTAGAAATAATTAGTTTTGATAGATAAATAAAATAGGAAACGAAATGCAGGACATACCCAAAATAAGAAATTAAAACAATAAAATTTGCAGGGGAATATATTTAGGTGGAAGGAAAAGTTTTAAGAATCTTATTTGTCAAACTTAACAAGCTGAGCTTTATTTATTATTGAGGACGTGAAAAAAACAAAACAAAAAAACAGCTGAGCATCGAAGGTATGATAATCTCCAACCCAGACGTTACAAGCTCGGTACGCGCGCGATCTTCACGGGAAATAAAACTTTGATACTCGGTCTAGTATTTTAAACCGATGGCGACAATAGAGAATTAATATTTTATAAGTTCTTGTGGAATAAAACAGTCAAAGATTAAATCGCCCGGGCAGATAGCTTCCACTCACGAAACACAAATGGCGTAGGCAGGTCAATGAATCAGAATAAGAAATTACCGTACTAAAGACTGTCTCCAAGGTTAATGCATTAAATGAAATAAGTTAAAATGCATTAAAATCCTTACAATATGGCGTGAAAGAAGTTGAAATAAGCTATTTTTAATGATGGCATTCATAATCGATAAACATTGAATAGTGAATAGCGTACAGTTGATTTACTTTTTTATTGCGTTTTGCACGGACTTGAGGCGTATCACTCAATAAGAATGAAAGAAAAAAAAAACCTGGTCATTTTTATAAAATGTCTGTAACGCAGTATGTGGAAGTGAACTTCTATCATATTTAAATTCCTTGTAATGTTTGTTTTAAAGTCAATGATTAAGATTGCTTTATATGTTTTAAAATAAAGAATAAATATTACATCTTTGATTCTGTTATTGAGAAGTAGGCCTACCATAATATTCACGACAATAATAAAATCATAGCCAAATAGAAATCAAACTTTATTTAATTATTAGGCACCAATTAAACTAAAGTTAATATCAAGTTTTAAAAGATATAGTTTAATTAACGTTCTTCCTTCACCTCTGACAAGACATCTTGTGAATGTGGGGAATGCCAGGCCGCCACCGTGGTTCGGATCCCACGTTAAACTGTAGGTCATCTCACAATCACCCTACCATTACACATTAGCGTAAGTGCGTATAACCCGAACGGGTAGTAAGACGCGGTGCTAATAATAATTTAATTAACGTTGTTTTTAGAGTGAACTCCTTAGTGGTGTTTTTCAAGACCATTTCTATGAATAAAGGAAATCGATTTAATGAACACTTAAAATACAACAGCCTATATTGAAATGTGATGTTTAGTCTTATGAATTGTGCAATGTACGGCGTACGCTATTCACTATTTACTATTAGCTATGCATGAATATAAACCCATCATTACCACTAGTAAATTTAATATTATTTTCGCCATTAAAATATTAAAAAAAAGAGATTTCTCCTTTATTTTCATTGTGAATTTTATAAAAATAAACTTTTCTCTTTTATTGATTTATTGTATCCATTTATTAATTAAAATCTTTGTCTAGTTATAAACTAATTAATATGTAATTATTATCTCCAGTTACTGTATTTGTTTGTATCTCAGTACTGGCCTGTTCAAATTCTTGTGGCTGTTAGTTAGAAATATAATAAATGAAAGTAAATAATTGAAATTATAATTTCATTTGAAATGGATTTAGAAAATGTAATTATTTGTTAAATCATGTTAAATTTTTACGTTCAAATTGAGATCATGCCTATTGGAAGTGAGAGGATCTGTTTTACTTTGAAACATTTATTATTATTATTATTATTATTATTATTTAGAAGGCGCGTATTTGTCAAAATGGAGATGTTTTAAACATGGAGGCGAGGCAAAATAAAGATTGACATTTTTTAGACAGTTCAAAGAAGAAAAAAATAGTACTTGGTTTGTAAGAGGTCGTAAATGGAGGAGGGGTTCCATTTTAACTACCGCATCAATCAGAGGGAAAAGTACCTGCTTACCTGACTTCCCTTGAACGCAGGATTCGATGTGAAATCTGCGAGATATAGTCTAGTCAAGTTACAATGGAGCTCTCTAACTTTGTTAATAGAAATCTGCCAATATGTATAGTCTAGTCAAGTTACGATGGAGCTCTCTAACTTTGTTAATAGAAATCTGCCAATATGTATAGTCTAGTCAAGCTACGAAGACACCAGGTTATCTTTTTTTTTCTTTAAACAGAAGTCTCCATTTTGTTCTAAATGATCAAATTGACAAATTCTGTACGTGCAGTCGTAATAATATTTAATACTAAGTGGTAGATGCGGTGCAATGGCTCTTCAGACATTCTTGTTGAATGAAATGACATCCATGCCGCTTTGAATAAAGAGTTAGTTTATGTTGGATTTTAAAACATTCGAGTAAATTAACTTGTTGGCTTCTAGAGCGAGTATTGGTAACCTAAACTACAAAAAAATAAGGTAACATAACAACCGAATACCGGTATATTAAAAAAAAATGTTGCATCATTCAACTATAAATATGATTAAAAATTAATCTTAACAGTGTCCTGGAAGAATCGAACCTTGACCTTGGGATAATTCAGCTACACTATCAGTGCAGCCAATCTAACATCATGATATTTAAGGCGGTCGCCCAGAAAGATCCTAGGGGCGCATTCCAACAAAATGTATTTTTTTTAAGTGTTTGGTAAAATAATTATTTGTATTAAATAGGCTAAAAAAATATTATTTCTAAATAAATAACATATAAATATTTAATCTAATATTAAAAATATGTTGTTTTATTAGATTAACAACATAACCCCTTTTATGGTTTTATAACATTAGGGGTAGCTTTAATGGTGAATTATTTTAATAGTTAATTAAAATATTCCGAAGTATTAATGGAACTCGAAGGGGAGCAGGGATAATTTTGCATAGTCTATACTTACAAAGGGGGTGGTATGGGATAATTATTTTTAAATTTCTTATTTTTTTACCCGCCTCGGTAGCTTAATTGGCTAACGCGCTTGTCGTGTTGAGCTTGACTGCTGAGGACGGGGAGATCGAGGTTCGAATCTCGGTCGGGTGAACTGGGGGTGGTTACCCAATTCCTAATCCATTAGCGTAATTAGTACTTAAAAGCGTATAACCCGAACGGGTAGTAAGACGTGGTGCTAAATATTATTATATAAATTTCTTTTTTTAGCCGATATTTCGGCACCCAATTAGTATTATTATTATTTTGCGTCCCGTAGGGGAGTACGGCTTACTTATATCATCCAAAATACAACTGGTCCGCAGATTTTGAGTCTCTTTTAGAATGAATGAAACCCGAGCGCCCGCCCTCACTATTTAGACCAAATGCGTGTAATGAACGGGAGTTGTGTCTATAAACATGTAGGCTAATATTTAAGATTATATTACGTTTTAACACACACGATAGAAATTGTAGCCCATTTTTATGTCGTAAACTGTTTAAATGACAGATCTGTGCTGGTAACCCTTTTGCAACAATTACGAAAAATGGTGCCAGCTAATATATACAATTTTTATTAATTTATTTCAATTCTGAGCTGTTATGTAGATTAAAAATTAATATGAACAAATCTAAAGTAAATGAATTGCATGTCGCTAAAAAAATCTTGTTTTGTCATAATTGGTATTGAATATTGCAAACGATTGTGGAATAAAACAATTTTTAAATGATCCTGGTGTATTAAACAATATAATAAACAAGCACATTAAATTTTTTCAAGCATAAAATAATTAACAAAAAATATTTTAACCTCGATTTGGCTTCGAGAATATTTCGTATATTCGATTCGAATGAATGAGTTGGGAGAAAAAAAAATAACAAAAAAACCCAGTAGTGTTTAATTTCCTGCTAAAGGTTTCTTGTGAAACAAATTACTCTTCAATGCTGCCAACAATTAAATAAAAAATATTTTGGTAGCTCAAAATAACCGATATGATTTGAATATAAATCTAAAAGTTGTATTTACAGCCTCTTGTTTAAGAAACTTGAAATACTACGCAAATAATAATCATAGTATACTAATTCAAAAGTTTATATTATATATAATAAACCTCCAAATGAAAAAGTAGCAGTTCATTTGTTTGTCACCTGAGCGCACTACTATCCACGAGTAGCAAGTAGGGAGATCTATACGCGGAAACTCTTACTACAATCTACTGTGCGCAGCGTAAGTGCTGCTCTCTAGTTTTAAACCTTCCCTCCTCTCATGGCTAATCCAATAGTTGCTCAATCGGTGTCATAAACATACAAAAACTTTAATTTTCCAGAAAATCTGTGTGTGTTGGGTGGGGGGGAAAGGTTGATTAACGAAGCATGCTATTTTATACCTTCTGTGGATCATTATTTGTACCCCCCCCCCCCCCTCCCAGGAGATTCTAACATTGACACACTGCTTTGAAAGAATATATCTATATCCAACACTCTCCCCAATAATTTTAAGTGTTGCAAATTTGGTTCAAGTAGAGTGGGACATAATAATTATTGGATTCTGTTGGCTTGGTAAAATTATGTTTGGTAATATTTTGTCACAGTTTTCCGAATCTTCGTTTTACATAGGCCTACACATCTATAATTCAAATTTAAATCCAGGAAAATATTATAATCAAAGCAAATATAATAGAATTATGTAAAATATAAATAGTACCGAAATTTTAACATTGTTATATTGCATTTATTATAACTTTGAGGATTTAAAAATGACTTAAAAAATTTTACCTAAATTACCTAAAAAAACTCATAATTAATGCACACGACTAAATAAAACTCGCAATTAACAATTAATGTAAAATGCAATGAAAAGCCTTTAACAACTAAACTTTCGCATTCTGCTGAGTATAATCTTTATTTACAAAAACCTGCTTGAGAATATCTACCCCCTCCCAATGCAACCCTCTCCACCTAGTTGCAGTCTCACAAGGAATGTGTATTTTACAACCAGACAAGCTAAGAGTATACAAAGCTCATAACCTACATTTACTTCTCATTCCCATTCAGTAGTAAACTTTTTAAAAATATATATTTAAGATAAATGCCTAAATTCTATTAAAAAAAAGTCTAAGAATGACCCAAATAGGACGTAAACCAAGACCAAATGATCTAAAAATCCAAAATGACTAAAAATGACCTAAAAATATCCACAATCAAAGGCTTATGAACAGAATGTATACATACACAGGAACATTATCTGTGATATACAAAAAAACAAAAAACAAGACAAGTCATTACAATCCGGGCCCTGATTAAACATTGACACACTTGATTGAGTGCCCAGAATTGAGTGATTGAGAGTTTTAAGGTATCACTCATACAGGAAAATAAGTAGGTACAATGTCATTCATTCATAATTTTATTCCGACCAAAAGGACAGCACGACGACAACAACAGATTCAGTAAAAATCTAGTAATTAAAACAATCAACATTTACTTTACTATGTTATATGTAATTTTTTGGTGGTAATAAATTTTCACTCAGAAATGCATTTGATTCATGTATTCATATGTCAAGTCATGTTATTTGCAGCTGTGACTTTTGAGAGATATTATCAATACCAACAAAATAATAGTAAAATGCTATCATTGTTAGATGTAAAAAATATGTTTGTATTTTATATAAGGCTCTCCATTTGTAAGAAAATCAAGTAATTAGTTACGGTATTGATTATCATTGAATTGATAGCTTAAAATTATTCTAATGTATCAAAAATACAAAATTATAAAAAATAAACAAAACAAGCTCCTTAAATAATATCTTAGTCCAGTATGTAATTTTACTTCTTGATTCCTAACATCTAATAAAATTGTGTGTGTTGCAGAATACAAAAAATCAAGGCCCAGAGACTAATAGATATAAAATATGTCTACTTATTTAATGACTAAGTTTGAGAATATCACCAGGAGAGCTAAGATTAGCTTATTTATACACAGCCATTAACACAAACAGCAAACAAGTCGTTTCAGATGACATTCCAACAGAGTGATTGTTAGAGACACCAAAAGACATGTCTTTACAAACTTTTACTTAAAACATTAAAATGAATATCAAAACACATTTAAAATATATTGTTTCATTTCTTGGTTCATAATACACACATGTAACAAAACAAAATTGAAGTTTTTAAAGAAATTAATTACCATACTTTGACCATAATTTGAATTTAAAAATTAGTTATAGATTTAATTGAGATGATAACATTCTAGTAACAAAAACAAAGTTCTCTCAGTCAAAGAACATTGTTAAAATGAGGGGGTCAGGCCGAAAACATGATAAGTTATTTATGGTTGCATACCACTTTAACTACAAGTTGTTTTTATAGTCAGTCAAGACCATGAAGATAGCTAATATCCATGAATATTCTACTTATTTTTTATAGCTAAATTTCAGGATCTTACAAATGTTTAAATAGTGAAAATATACCATTTAAATCATTGAGGGTTATGATGGTTTTTAACCTGACCCCCTCAAATATGGTTTAACCTGGATAAATCAGTGACCGTTTTGTGACCAAATAAGGAAGGAAACTAAACAATGTTTAAGAGATATATATATATATATNAACAAACATGGTTCATAATATTTCCTGGGTGTAATTTTTCATTGTTTACACATTCTCTGGAGACTGTGATTTGTGGTAAATAAAATTATTGGATCTCGCTAAATAAAAAAATTATATTTAGTTACTAAAAGTCGGTAGATAAAATATGTATTTTTGGTTAAAAATGGTAACAATGCATCTATTATTTTTAGTAGTATAGTGCAACGAGTAGAAAAATTACGGTTAAATTTTTAAATGCATAACGCATCAAAATATTAAAGATTTAAATATATATATATTTAAATCTTTAATATTTTGATGCGTTATGCATTTAAAAATTTAACCGTAATTTTTCTACTCGTTGCACTATACTACTAAAAATAATAGATGCATTGTTACCATTTTTAACCAAAAATACATATTTTATCTACCGACTTTTAGTAACTAAATATAATTTTTTTATTTAGCGAGATCCAATAATTTTATTTACCACAAATCACAGTCTCCAGAGAATGTGTAAACAATGAAAAATTACACCCAGGAAATATTATGAACCATGTTTGTTCGCCTTAAACTGAGCTATCTGGGCTCTTCTTCATATTTATAAAGTTGAATGACACACTGACGATATCTCGGATAGCTCGGTCAGGGCGCCGAACCAGAAGACAAAGATTCTTCTTCCAGCCAGTGTGTCATTTATTTATATTCACACAATCCCAGGCGAGCTAGAATTTTAGATCTCAGCTCAATTCAATTCATACGAGAACAATCATTTACTGGTCATCAATTTACCCAAGTAAAGAAATTATCCTAAATGTGTTTTCTTTTGCTGTGTGCAGCCACAATTAAAAAACTTTATAAATATATACATAGTTCATGGCCAACATTATCTTCTAATTCAGACAACTGTGATACATAGTTCATGGCCTACATTATATTCTCATTCAGACAACTGTGATACAAAGTTCATGGCCTACATTATCTTCTCATTCAGACAACTGGGATACAAAGTTCATGGCCTACATTATCTTCTCATTCAGACAACTGGGATACAAAGTTCATGGCCAACATTATATTCTCATTCAGACAATGGAGGATTAAATATCTTATGTTTGAGTATTCATGCATTTGTAAAATATTGATGATATTTAAAAAAATATACTTAATCAACATGAATGCGTTAAAATGGATCACAGGTTCCTAAATAACTCAATCTTTTACTAAGTGACTAAAAAGTCTAAAAAGAGTCACAAACCAATGAAATGACAAAACATGAAAAAAAATATATAAAATATAATTTCTACAATTAAGGAATCATGAACAGAGTTTATTAATTTAAAAATAATGTAGTTGGTCAGGATCGAAACTAAGACTCCCGGATCAGTCAAACATAACATCATGTGATGCGACGATAAAATGTGAATGATCAACAGCTTTGAAAAGGGTTGAATGAGGGATAATAAAATATTATTTAACTTATATTAAATGCCAATGAGTTTATTTCTGTTCTAAAACCACCTGTAAGTACATATTCATGTTATTTTATGAGACTTGACTAATCTTTAAAATCATGACGTATTGACAGCTACCCACATGAGAATAAGTCTGGTTCGTAATGAGTGAGACTGTGCTTTGTGAGGTCACCTTTCTGAATGAAACATTTTCCGCACTCGTCACAATTGTGCGGCCTGAGTCCGCTGTGGATAAGGCTGTGGGTGATCAAGTTGTATTTCTCTGTGAACCTCTTGCCACATTCCTCGCACCCGTGGGGCCTCCGACCGCTGTGGGTCAAGACATGCTTGGAGAGTTGAGACTTCTGGGTGAAGCACTTGCCACAGGCATCGCACCTGTGGGGCTTCACACCGCTGTGGATGAGACGATGGTTGACGAGCGTCGATTTCTTCGTGAAGCAGTTACCACAGAGCTCGCATTTGAAAGGACGCTCCCCGCTGTGGATGAAACTGTGTTTGGAGAGCAGCGAGCGCAAGGCGAAACACTTATTACACTCATTGCACTTGTAAGGCTTCTGATTACTGTGGACTAAACTGTGACCGAGAAGATCCGTCTTGAGAGCAAAACACTCACCACATTCATCACATCGGTGAGGTCTCTTTCCCCTGTGACCAAGTCTGTGACTCGCTAACATTGACGACAGCATGAAACACTTCCCGCAATCCTCGCACTTGTGCGGCCTCTGTCCGCTGTGAATCACGCTGTGGTCCCTCAAACCTTTATCCCTCGCAAACCTTTTGCCGCATTCTTCGCACTTGAACTTCTTTTGCTCGTCATGCTTTAGGCTGTGGATGACTAGGTTGGTTTTCTGAGTGAAACTTTTCCCGCAGAGCTCGCATGTGAATGGTCTCTGACCTGTGTGGATAAGGCTGTGGGCGATTAGATTATACTTCTGTGTGAAGAACTTGCCACACTCCGCACACTTGTGAGGGCTCTGCCCCGTGTGCAGCAGCTGGTGACTGGCCAGACGAGACTTCCTGGTGAAACATCGCCCACACACGTTACACTTGTGTCTCTTTCGTATGTTTGGCTCGATCAAATTTAAATAGCCAGAGTTCTATGAACAAAGAATTAAATATACATTTTTTACTTTAAATAATTGTTTTGTTGTTGACAATTTTCATAAAAATATGTTCAATCCGGAACCAAAGATATCAGTCTAAGGCAGTTTTTCCCAGTCACCGGTAATGTACCCTTTTAGGGGCCTTGGCCTGACGCATGTACCCCTACAAATGATCCATAAAAAAATAAACAAACTAAGTACTGACATATTGTGCAGTACAAACAAACAAAGCCAAGGCAAAAGGAAAAGAAACAAACTAAGTACTGATATCTTGTGCAGTACAAACAAACAAAGCCATGGCAAAAGGAAAAGAAGGTTTTTGTGTACCACAGCCTGGGAAATAATGTTCTAGAGCAATGACTACCAACCAACTCTGATAGTCTCAAATAAACTACTGGTGGCATTTTTTAGCAACTATAACTATTTCAATATTAACTTACTCTATAACAGAGTTTTTCAACTGGTGTGCCGCGAAGTGTCAGCACCTGTGCCACGAGATTTTTAGGAAAGGTGGAAAAAAGTGAGGAAAAAATGGAGACATAGAATCTATTAGACATAGACAAATTTCTTATTAAAAAAATATATGTTGGAAGAAGATAATAAGTCAAGTGTGGCTGGCACTAGTTCTAGTAGTTTCACATATACTAGTATAGTAGTTGTTGTTATTGTTGTTATTACCAGCTCGTCTTACTACCCGTTCGGGTTATACGCACTTACGCTAATGTGTAATGGCAGGGTGATTGTGAGATGAAATGGAGAACCTACAGTTTAACGGGGGATCCGAACCACGGTGGAGGCCTGGCATTCCTCACATTCACAAGTTGTGATTAATACACGTCTTGTCAGAGGTGAAGGTCGTGCATCAATATAATGAAGACTACTTATCCTTCGGACTCATTTTATCTGCTGAAGAGCACCCACGTCCAGAATGTGTTGTTTGCGGTGAGAAACTGGCAAACCAAGCTATGGTTTATGCGAGAAACCAATCGGATATTTTAAAAGGCTTAAAGCTTATGAATCATGCCGGAGTGAACAATGGACTAAAATAACCGGTATTACTGAAAAAAAAACTCAAGGAGAAAGCCATGCCGTTACCGAAATCGTGGCAAAAAACATAAAATCTCATACAATTGCCGAGTCAGTAATTTTACCTGCATGCTGTAAAATTGTTAATATTTTATTTGGTGAGAAATATGATAAAGAAATTTTGAAAATCCCCATGTCAGATAACACTTTTAGTCGGTGCATACAATACATGTCTCGAGACATCTACTATTAAGGATGCAGATGTTTTTGCCATCCATTTGGATGAGTCAACTGACATCAGTGGAGAAGCTCAACTCCCAGCGTTCAGCAAGATTGTTTGTAATGGAGATATAATTGAACAATTTTTATTTTGCAAACCCCTTCTAGAAACCATAAAAGGCCAAGATATTTTTGATGTCACCAATTATTTAAGTTTTCATGATTTGTATTTGCACGGACGATGCTCCTTTATGTTGGACCGCCTGAAAGGATTTGTTGCACGGCCAAGCAAAGGAATAGTGAAATTGTTTCTTGCATAGAGAGGCCCTAATTTCCAAATAATTAGTACCTGAGCTCAATGAGATGATTAAAATGGTGGACTACATCAAGAGTAGTACATTAAGATCGAGGTTGTTTTCAGCGCTGTGGTCCCCTAAAAAATATAAATTACGTCTTTTTCAGTGATATCTCATTGCAATAATTGGAATAGTAAAAATACTAACATAAATTTCAAAATTAAGCTTTTTGAAAATCATAGCATTAATACTTTTTTCGAATTATAAATCTCTCTTTGAAATAAACATATGGTGTTGTGGCAATTTAAGTAGACCCACCTTGTTAAGTGTGGCATGAGTTGGAAAAGGGTGAAAATCGCTGCTCTATAGCATTAGAAACTCGATATATAATTGCTACACTTACAAAATTATGTTCCTATCCCTATCTTGAGCTAGTTCTATCCAGTCCACCTCATTACACCTATCCCTATCTTGAGCTAGTTCTATCCAGTCCACCTCATTACACCCTATCCCTATCTTGAGCTAGTTCTATCCAGTCCACCTCATTACACTATANTCCCTATCTTGAGCTAGTTCTATCCAGTCCACCTCATTACACCCTATCCCTATCTTGAGCTAGTTCTATCCAGTCCACCTCATTACACTATATACCTATCTTGAGCTAGTTCTATTCAGTCCACCTCATTGCACCCCATCCCTATCTTGGGCTAGTTCTACCCAGTCCACCTCATTACACACTGGTTCTAGAATCTCCCATTCATGCTGCATGTCCACCTTAATCCATGAGACTCAACTATCCTAACAATAGCTCGTGGCAGATGTTTCAAGAAACAGCCAAACTGTTTCAACACAAGCATGAATTATTATTTTAGATGAAAGTTACACTAATGTTATGAAATTGAGGTACAAAGTTTAAATAAAACATTACAGTACCCTTGATTTTAAAAGACCTCTATAATAATGACTTGCGCTAATTAGTCCTGCCACAGTTGAGAGCACTTGGCCATCATTCTTGAGCATGGCTTAATGTTGTCAGTGAGGGATCTTTATTTGAATCCCTGTCAGAGTCTCTGAATAATAAGGAGGCTACTTACAAATTAATAATAGACAAAATGAGCTTGAGTTACCTGGGATTCAGGTTTGTCTTCTGAATCTGCGCCCCCGCTCAATCTCATACATGAGAAGTCGAGAGGCATTTCTTCAGAGTCACCGTCTTCTTGTTCCATGACCACCTCACATTGGATATAAGGAAAGACTACTTGAGTGTCATCATCAAGGTCATCTTCAGAATAATCGCTGTTCTTACAAATTCTCGACAGCGAACAATCCCGAGGTGTTTCGTTAGAGTCGTCGTCATCGTCCGACTCCATAACCACCTCACATTTGACATGGGGAAGAGTTTCTTGTGAGTCATTATCAAGGTCATACTCGGAATAATCGCTGTTCTTACAACTCGACAAGGAAAAATCGAGTGCCATGGCTTGGCCCATCTGATCCTTCTTTGAATCTGTGCGCTTGTCAGATTTTAGCTCTGATATAAAATCTTCTTCTTTCAATAAACAAAATCTTTTTTCGATACAGTTTGAAATGTTCTGCGATGTTCCCAACTCATTCCGACTGTGTTTTGTGTTGTTCCTCAACTTGTATTTTACGGGAAAATTATTTTCTAACCTTTCCATCATTCATATAAGTCTCTTGAAGAAACTATTTTTGTGGATATAAAAGAAAAAAGAAGAATCAGAACAAAATGCATATAATCTATGTAGAGGAATCTAGTCAATAGCTAATAGCTAAATGAACTGTTTCTAACGGCTTTCTGGATTGGAATTATCATGTGTACCTCCTTAGAAGACTTGAAATAAAATGACAGGGTCACGAATCTAACATTCAATAAACAATGTTAAAAAAGAGCTGTAATGGGCTTTACAAGAATGCAAATTATAAAATGTACTAAGTCCTCAAATAACGGTATAGTCTGATGTTGAGAAAATACTATTAGAATAAATTGGTTTCTAGCTTTTGGCTTCAGATTAAAAAACCGTATGTGTATAGTGTTTATAACATGTCTGATTTATTATCAATCAAAAATGTACTCTAAAAACTGAGGAGGGTGGTACATTGAGAAAATGCATAAACGTTATGGAGGATTCTTTAGTGTTACCCCCCTTGCCCCCTAACCCTCCAGAGCACAAGGATGGGAATAGAACCCCGGACAGGTCATCATACCAATAGTGCAATATGAGAATTACTCCATAGACCCCTTGGCCACCACCAATGGTGGAGTGATTTTTTAAGTATAGAAAGATTTCTTCAATCTATGTAAAGATTATATCCAGTCTCATTACTTAGGTGATGTTAATATTTTGGGTTTAAAGACACATAGAATACACAAAAAAAAAAGTTATTAGCATCTGATATATTATAGAAAACATTTATAAAACCAACTGATTCAAACAGTATTTTATTTTTTATTACCAGGTATATAAATTATGTGACAAATTAATTTTTCTCTTTATAATTAATATTTAATTCATTAGTTGAGTTTATAATCAAACACAAACTGGGTCAAGTAACTGTCAAAAGAAGACCAAAAGAAGCTGTCAAAAATCAAAGTGACTCAACAGTTTGACCAACATTCGCAAGTATAAATTTCCTAACTCAATGTTTTCCAAATTTAAACTGTAGATGTCTATTCAAATTGACTACGAGCACAGTAGATACCTATAGACTATGGTATACAGCAAATATTACAATTTTATACAAACATTAAATATTAGGCTTAATATGACGCAACCTACAGGGACAAGTTTGTTTAATAAAATTTTGTATTAATTATTTATCGATAGCTGTAACGAAAAATTTTTGATCTTGGATTTGCTTTAAATTGTTTTATATAAGTGCCTAAAGGCAACTTTATGTTGGTTGTAGTAAATTGTAGGTCCGATTGGCTTTAGATTGTATACATAATTTAGCATTATTGGTAAATTACGTGTATGTGATTAAGTCACTAGTGCTCTCTATCCAGTCTGTGTTCAAAAAATAACTCCAAGTATTAAACCCAACCGCTAGGCAGCGCTTACAGCTTGGAAACCTTTTAAAATTAGCGATTGAAATGTCTGTCTTTATATGATTTGCGATAAAATTAAAAATGTCAGCATCAGTTTACTCCATCAGACGTGAGGTATAATTAGATACTTTTATAAATTGATGAAATCACCTAATCTCTGTGTCCACTAGTTATAAGTAAAAAGAATTGGTGAACGTGGCGGAAATAAAATTAAATGTCTGTCTGCTAATATATCTATTTATTTTAAAGCATCTTTTAAATCAACAAACTTAAAAAGTTAAATTAATATATTTTGTGTGGATAAACATTTTTACATAACGTCCTTCTGCCCGTCATGGGCAACTCTCAATTTGTACTGATGTGGCATTGATGAGGAAGGTAGAGTTTAGAATAAATGTACCCTAATTTGAATAGAAAAAGAGTGGGAAAACCCCCTCTTCTGTATTTGTGTGTGTGGCCGAGATTCAAACCTCAACCTCCTCGGCACTAGCAATCCAGTTTATTACGCGGGTGACGCCTTAAACCCCACGACCACCCATTAGAGATAATTACTCTGGTGCCAACATTAATCACTCATCTCGCAGTTAAAACTCCGAAGCCACCCCTGGCCCTAACAATAAAATGTCCCAACATTTTGCGTTCAGTCCACCAAGTGGCCCGGGTTCAATTCCCGGTATAGTAAAAAATGTATCTTTGATGAAATTGCAGCTTCCTCATTCACAAGGATGAATCAACAGCCACCCGCTTCGGTGGCCGCATAATCTAAGGCGTCACTCTCTGTAGACTATACTGCTGATGACTGGAAGATTTAGGTTTTACTCTTGGATGGTTTTTACAAAATGGTTTTACACTCTCCCTCCACACAAACGTGGGTACATTTTCTATAAATATAACCTTCCTGATTGTTTAAATCACTAGCGTAGTTAGTACATAAGTGTACTACCTGAACGGTTAGTGAGGGAAACTAACCAAAGTAGCCTAAGTGGTATTGTGTCAAGTTTAGCTTGTAAGTCAGGTGTTAATGAACTGGTTTAGAACGTGCACTTAAGATACCCTAAGTAGTAATAATAATATTTATTACCGTATTTCAATTTTCTTTATTATAGTGCTCGCTAACAGTCGCAAGACCTATAACAGGTCAGCCCTAAAACATAGAATAACTTTGCAGGAAAACAATCTTTAGCTAAAAATAAGCAGAATATGGAGACACCAAGTTGATACAGTTCTTAACTGTAGGGGAGTTTCTTAAATAACCAGAATATGGAGACACCAAGTTGATACAAGTTCTTAACTGTAGGGGAGTTTCTTAAATAACTCTCACTTAAGCTCTTCTTCTCTGAAAAGAGTCAAAATAAGGAAATATAGAATTTAAAATACGAAAACAACGGCCAAAAGGTTTAAACTTGTAAAAGTTTCTGAGAAAAATTAGTTTTGTATTTCAAGAGGCCCGATAAGGGCCAAGTTCAAGGGAAAGTTTACAATAAACTTGGACTTGTAGTTTCAAACTAAAGGATTAGTAGAAAAAAAAAAGGTAATCATAATATTATTCGTGCATTTTTGTTTTCTTAGGTACTGCACTCATTTAAAAACCTTCACCGTGCTAGAAAACTGATTTTCAAAGATGACGACTTTGCATTGCAAGGTATGAGCTATACCTTGATTCTTCTTACGAGTGTACAATTAGGAGCACCTTTTAGAAAATATAAACCTTGTGTCAACATTGTTATTTATATGTAGTGATAATTTATCTCAAAAGTTGCACCCGACTTGACGTATGAACACATAAAAGTAGCTCTAGTAACTTTTTATATCTGTCAGATATCCATTTTTAATAAGATTGTGGTGTGAGTTGCTTTGTTTTTCCATAGTTTACGTAAAACTTTTTTTCTCGACACGTTCACTCAGTTCGGAGCTAGGGATCCCGGGCTCGATTCCTGACATGGCCGAGAAATTTTTGATTGGTGAAATGTGGATTTACCCTCTCACAGTGATGAATTACTGGCTTTCCCTATTCTTGCATACTCCCTTCTCTTCAACAACATTCATACTCCGAGTCATACATGTTCTTTGATTATTAAAACTATTAATGTTTATCTTTTTCACACATTGGTCTACAATATTTAGCCACGTCTTACATGGTCTACCCATTCCTTTTGATCCACACACTCTACCTTCATATATTTGTTTAGTCACTTGATTCACACTCATCCTCTCAAGATCACCAAACCAACGTAAGGCACATTTACATTAACCTATCGGATTCCCTTTCAAACTGAATTCCTTCGACCCCCATTCATTACCGACTCTGTCAATACGAGTTTTCCCACAAACATTTCTTAGATATATCTCATTCCAACAGCATCCATCTTGCTCTTGTGTTTCTCCCGACAAACCAACGCTTCACACCCATTTCAATACTAGACCTACTTCATTCTTTGCAGTGGTCCACATACATCCATCTACTATCTTTAAATAGTATTTAAAATGGTATTTTGTGTCTCGGATCGGTTAAAAATGGATTTGTTTGATCTTTCAGCTGCCAGAACAAAAATAAATGAAGAGTATAGACAGAACAAACATGTAACCGAGTTGTCCTCTATCGAAGAAGTAAGTAACGTGAAACATATTTTGCTTACTAAGACGGGTTTGTTACTATTTTTATCATTTTAATAATAAATAGAAAAGTTGACTACACAGCACAAACCTGTACTACTGGATGCGAGGGCCAAGGCATCAACCTCTTCTGCTCCTGTATATCGGTGACAGAGGGATCGAAGTTTGAAACCAAGCCATGTGTCCTGGGGATGGTTTTATCCGAGATGGTTTCTTGCTCCTCCGTGTAAATGTGGGAACAGACATTGCAGTGGTCAAGCTAAAAGTAGAATTTCAGTAAGAAGAACCTTTCAGAAAACTCTCACGGTCTATATTGTTATTGTTAAGTCTATATTATTATTGCTATTTTTAGAGTTGGATGTAATTCTCTAAATTTTACGATCATCAAACTTACCTTTGAATACCAAATCTGAATTCAAATCTTGGGAAAATGTAAGGATATAGTAATGGTTCTAAACCACCAATGAACAGTATTAGAGCTCTAAAACAATTTCACTTGGATAAAAATAAATCAAAAATAATAATTTTTGAATTTGACATGTCCTCGAAGATCCTTAAGGATTGGAGGTGCTCCATCCTTAGTTATTTTATATGTATTGATAATATCTACCAAAAGTGACAGTTGCAGATAACATGACTTGATGTATGAATACATGAAAGTAGATCTAATGGCTGTTCTATCAGATAAGGTCCTTCCTAAAATGGTTGTACTGTATTCACCAAGCATTTTTTTAAATTTTCAGTTGGTGAAGTTTGCTGAGTCAGTGGAAGAGGAGCTTAAATCCAGCGTAATCCAAGCAAGAGAAGTGAAGCCAGGAAGATACGGTGAGACCAAGTTCCAAGTATTTCAGTCCTCAGACAGGAATCAACTGCGCTTCTTCCATTCTCCTCGGTGTCTTCTTTCAGTAGCTTCGTCCTTTCTTGATATGTTTTAGTTTTCCAAACCCTCTTCCTCTATTCCCCTTCATGATCCTCTTCATCAAACAATCCCCACATAGTGTGCGGTCCGACCAAGGCTTTTTCTCTTTGTTATCGTCCTTATCAGTCTCATTTCCTCTTCTACCCTCCTCATTCCTCATCCTGTCCATCCAATCCCTGTCGTCGATAGATTGCCATGTTGAGTTGAGCCAATTGCTAACAAAGTGAAATCCACCTCGATGGTAGAATGGGCCAAGACGTCTCTCTCGGAATAGACCGGACTGCCGATGATGGGAAGGTTGGGGTTTGAAACCTGTTCGGGTGTACTGAGGGTGGTTTCTCATAAAGGGTTTTCCACTCCCATGCAAATGTGGGTACATTTCCTCTAAATTCAACCTTCCTCAAGAGTAAATATGTAGCTCACCTGGAGGTGTAGTAAGTTGCAAAGGCAGAAAAAAATAGTTAATTTAAATTTCTTTGGAAACCTCTTTTGGATGGTTAGTTTTACAATAATGGAGATTGATAAAAATAAAGAAAAGGAAAAAAATAAATTAATGAGAGTAAATTTGATGAAGAAATCCCACCTGGGGAAAGAGGAAAGATGTGGGAAGACTCCAATGCACAAAGGTGACATCTTCTTCCTTTCTTCTGTCTTCTAACTTATAGCAGAAGCAGTCACACACACACACCTCCTTTTTAAACATTTTTTGATGGTTAACAAATTTTTTTTAGGGTCAGATGAAAAATAATCATTGTATAGACCTTGTCCGACACCATAGCTCAGTTGGTAGCGTGTCTACCTACTGAGCTAAATGTCCCTGGTTTGATTCCTGGCATGGCCAATTTTTTGTTATCATTGATGGAAATATGGGTTTACCCTTCCACATTGATAAATTAACGACTGGGGACTGGATGTTGTGCTTGTCCTAGTCTTGATATAGATTGTAAGGCATAAGAAACTACGATAACTGGTAGTGTGAAATATATGGCTTGAATAAAAAATTGACCCAGGCTGGAAACGGTAATGTATGTAAAGTAACGTATAGACCTTGGTTGGCCAACATTTTAAATTTCAAATTAAATAGAATTCTGGTAGAAAGGACTGTTAAAAATAAAAGCTATTAAAATTACTTTATTAGGTGTATCCATATGTCAAGTCATGTGAATTTCAACTATGTTATTTTTTTAAATATTACTATACCTATAAAATGTAATCAATGTTGACCACAAAACAATATGTTTGTAATTTCAAAAAAGCCCTTCTACTAAAATCCTTCTATACTTGGTCTTTATATTTAGTTCTTTATTAATAAATATTATATTTTTATGAATACTTTTAATTTCAGAGTTACGAATCAACCCGGAAACACGCAAGTTGGATAATATTCCAGGATCTTTTTGTAAATAACAATTTTAGATGATGCATTGGCTCAAGTTATAATTTTAGATAGAATTTAAAGTGTAGTTACACCTCTTAGGGATTCTAATATCCTGAAACTGAAATATAAACTTAATAAAGTCACATTATTGAACTTTGGGATGAAATATTGCTCCACTGATAAGATTATTAGTTATTGAGTTTATCTCTTTAAGGAAAACCTCTTTTCACTTTTTGGGGAATTTTATTATTTTTGGGAGAAGGTACAGGAAAGGTGGATAGAAACAAATAAAGGGAACGAACACAATATGGCTTTTACAATGAGAAGGACACAGTTCACACTTTACACTGCTGCCACTGGACAAAGAGATAATGGCTGTCTCTTGAAAATCTATCGTTACCGACCCCTCCTGATGAGTTCAGATAGAATGAAACATAGGTCGGGGGATTGAGTGATGACAATTGATTTTCTTCAAAAGGTAGCCATTATCTCTTTGTCCAGTGGCAGCAGTGTAAAGTATGAACTAAGTTCTTCTTCTCATTGTAAAAGCCATATTGTGTTTCTATCCACCTTTCCTCCACCCTCTTCCAAAAATGGTAATTGAGTTTGCAAGTTATTTATAACATGTCGGCTGTATGTGTCATTAAAGGAGTGTCCAAGATATAAATAGCAAGAAGAATCCTTTTAAACATAAAACACACAATAAGACTAACTCAAATCTGTATGATTAACTCTTAATTTGATCCAGACTATGAGAGGTAATTATAGAAAAATATAATTTGTACATCTGAAAGTATAAAGACATGTCTGTTCCTTTTGATATCCTTAGTTAATAGAATAAAAATAAATATTTTTAAAAACTGATTTTCAACGTTATTGAGTCTAGAAATAGTATGTTACTCAGCCATATCAATTTCTGAATACAGCCTCTATTTTTTAATATAGTAAAATGTAAACTAAGAAAGAACATTACGTTAATTGTCGACATGAAATTTCTACAATGATTGTACATAAGTTTGGTTTGTAGATAATGAGAAAGGTCTTTCCAAAATGTCACAAAGTATATTTGTATCCTATTGTTTTCCTCAAACTGTATGTTGCGTTATTTCACAAATAAGCGAGTATTATTAATATTATGGTACACAAAAAAAAGATTTCTTGTTATCATCATTCAAGATGATCAACTTTTTAAAACAAAATCTTCTAGTCTCATAAAATAAAGGCTGATATGTATAGATTGTCTTCTTAACGATTGTACAAACAAATGTAAATTTTGCAAATATTATGTAAAACGGATATTGTGTATGAAATAAAGTCCATTATGCAAAATGTAATATGAAGTAAATAAAATGATATAATTGTAAAGTAACCAACACATCTTTATTCACACGTTGACTCACACTCGACCGTGAAACTGACCACAGACAATCACCCAAAGCTTGGCCGAGTTTTATTCATAAGCATTGAAACTGTTTGTTTTTTATATTCATTAATTGAAAACTTTCACGCGACTTTAAATGCTCAAAGTGGGAATAACCATAACCTGAATATTCCATCTAGTTTAGTACGCAGGTGATTGAGGGGACTGGGTTTAAATCCTAGCCAGGTGTACTGACGGTTGCGTTTACTAAATTGTTTACCACCATCTTGCCACACAAATGCGGGTATAAATAACTAGTAAGACATGCGACAAAAACAAAATTAATAAACAATAAAAAGAGGAGGTTAAGAATACTGATCACGAATAAATAAATAATTTTTTTTTTATTTATTTAACATAATATTATGAGCAAAGATAGAGCTGTATTAGAAAACAAATCTAACTTTTCCTAATGAGCCAATATTATTTTTCATCACCGCCATTGAGTCATCAATCTTGTGATTGGTTTTCTGCAGCCTCCACTGTTGTCCATCCTGAGCCAAATTGTTTCGTAACTTCTTCTTCCAACATCATCCGTTATCTAATTCATGTACTCCAATCTTTGTTTCCCTCTTGAATTTGTCCCTCTCACATCTCTTCATCAAACTATCATGTACTCCAATCTTTGTTTCTCTCTTGAATTTGTCCCTCTCACATCTCCTCTTCATCAAACTATCATGTACTCCAGTCTTTGTTTCTCTCTTGAATTTGTCCCTCTTCCATCTCCTCTTCATCAAACTATCATGTACTCCAGTCTTTGTTTCTCTCTTGAATTTGTCCCTCTTCCATCTCCTCTTCATCAAACTATCATGTACTCCAGTCTTTGTTTCTCTCTTGAATTTGTCCCTCTTCCATCTCCTCTTCATCAAACTATCATGTACTCCAGTCTTTGTTTCTCTCTTGAATTTGTCCCTCTTCCATCTCCTCTTCATCAAACTTTCATGTCTCAGATGTCCTACCATGTTAACTGTTCTTTGCTGTACATCTTTCCAAAGTCTCCTTTCTTCATTTAGTTCTCTTATCACTTCTGTATGATACCATCTCCATCCACGATGTTTTCAACATTCTTCTACATCTCCCGTTTCAAATACTGATAATCTGTTCCTTTCATGGCACCAAGTCCATATTTCACATCCGTAAAGCGCGACGCTCCAAACATGTGCCTTTAGGAACATTTTCCTGATTTCCAAATCGATGCTAGTCGAGGTTAGTGATGTCTCCTTGTTATTGAAGCTTTCTTCATCTGTGTTATTCTACTTATACTTTATCGCTTCTGTTATCTCCTGTTATTTTACTTCCTAGGTATCAGAATCCATTACTTTTTGTAGCCTAACTTCTAGTTCTATTTTAATTTGATTGATGGTAACAAGGGGCTTCTCTATCTGTGATCTAAGATATGTCACCAGACCACTCAACTGTTTATTTCTTGCTTTGCATTTGGCATGATGAAAACAAGTTTCAAGCTATATACATTTCAAGCTATTTGTAACGGTCAATTATTTCTCACTAAAAGAGTTTAGATAAAAAAACACTAAATTAACCCTTAATGAGCACATAGTGTACTATAAAATGAGGAAAAATAAAAGTATTGGGGGATAAAATGAACAGTACTGATGCAATTTTATCACTATTTAACTGTTTATAAATTTAAAACTATTTTATAAGATGAATTATAAATATTTCATTGTGAAGGCCTATATAATCATATTGCATGTTCAGCCAAATTAAATCTCACCCCATTCATTAATTAATTTACCTTAACATTGAAAAATAAAAAGCACACCATAGAAAGTTTTACCTTTTATAATCTAGGCCTATAGTTAAAATAGTGGAATCCATTTTTTATTATTATCAGATTCGGTGGCCTCATGATCTAAGGTGTCACTCTCTCAACAGACTAGACTTCTGTTGACAGGGAGATCAAGGTTCGAATTCAGGTCAGGTGTACTTAAGGTGTTTTTTTCCTAAAGGATTTTCCACTTTACCTCCACACGATTGCGGGTACACTTCCTCCAAACCCAACCCTCCTCATCACCAATTTATTAGTGTAATTAGTACATATGTGTATAATCTTGACAAGAATTAAGATGGGGTGCTTTAATATAATATTGCTGTCTGCAGCATTGTTTCTTGTCTTGAGGAGGTGGAGCAACTTGGTTTCCTTAGGACTACACTTTGTACCTATTGTTTCATCTGGTAAGTGCTGGGACCCCTGGACAAAAGGTCGCAGGACTGAACAAAATATAACTCTATGGCTTCAGCCTGCAATCGAGCGGCCACCATCTGTTGGGAAAGATAGAGCTAACTTCTGCAGATAGAGTGTGTCATTTGGTCAGCACAACAAACTCCATTGCTGTTGATCTCAGTTTTCTAGATCAGAGCCGCTACTTTTTAATTAAAGTATCTTTAAATTTGTTCTAATGAGGCTGAGTTGACCCCGTTTCAGACCTACAGCTAGTTTTAAATTAAATAGATTGCAAAATCTCTTTTTTTCTGAAGCAAGACTCTTTATTGTTACAGGCTATGACATATTTTAATTTTAAGAATAAATAATTTTATATAAATTGCCGAACTATATCGTCAATCAGTTATTTATTACTATATGTGGGTTAGTAATGACTACCCTAGTCTAAGTTTGCTTCAGTATTGATAATTTAATATTTGGTAAAACGAGGTGCTAAAAAAAGTCTACATTAAATATAAACTAAGAATAGTATCTATCTATTTAATTTTTATGGTGTGTAGCGCTGACTTTCTCATACTGCTTGTGCTGTTTGGAGACGACTCACTCATGCGCAGTCCTTGGCGGAGACAAAGGTTTTGTGATGTGTGCTAGTCGTCAGCTGTAGTTTTTAGTCAATGGCTTTGATTTGTGTGTGATTTTAAAGTGTTTTTGAACTTAAGTGTATGGGATCATGTTAAAAAAATGTGGATATACCTTTTTCCTACTGTTGCTGGTTCCACATATAGAAAGCGGTATGTAACAAACCTGTAACAAAATTGTTAGCGTAGGTACTAGACATACCCTACCCTTCCGCTGGAAAAGCATTTGGCCTAATATTAATTTTAGCATGTTCTCTGTCAACTGTATATCGAGCAACTTGTTCAGACTTGTTCGTCATCATTATATTTACGTCACTAATGTTACATGCTATTATGTATTTATGCGTTTATCAAATGACCCCTTCTTATTCGCATTTGGCACACAAAATTGAACGATATTATCACTTGTTTATGTTTTAAAGAGGCCAATGTTCGATTATCCATTCGTGACCCAACATTCTCATTAGCATGCCAAACGATTGCATTGTTTAATTCGTCCTATAATATTTTGTTTGATTTTAAATAATATTGATCATATTAAACGCTTATTTTAAGTCGTTTTAGTTACCTATCTTAATATATGAACATATTCTATTAACACTCTTAAGCAAATTTAAAAAAAATCTAATACAACTGCCTATTTAATTGGAAGGCTACCTTATCTTATTAAATATTTTTTTGAAACGCAATAAAGGCTAAACCTAATATGTTTAAAAAATATTATTATAAAACCACTTCATTGTTATTCTTTTTGAGTATGATACGGTAGTAAATTTATTCAAGCTCTTTATGCGGGGATCACAATCAACTAAACGTCATCTTAACGTTTACTTATAGTAAGAGTTGTCTTGGGGGAGATCTTTAACGTTACGTGAACTATAAGTGAAGGGTATCATATGATCTAGCCAGCCAATCACTTTAACACTGCTATTTAGTACTTCATCTGTTTCACAGGTATCGTTACTTCATTTGTTTATAGTGTATGCAAGATAGATTTTACTTTTACATAATTATTGACGACGAGTATAACATAACACTAAAATAGGAAAAGTAGAAAGTACAAAAAAACTTAAATTCGATACATTTAGTTGGAATGATAAATAATTTATTGTAATGTAATTATATCAAAAGTAAACAATATATAGAGTCACAGATAACACTGTTAACATATAATACAGATCACAGATCAACATCTATGCTCTCGAATGGTGGTGTTTGGCTCAAGTTGTTAGGTTAAGTTATGTGAATCGTGATAGCCCACTGGTTTCTTTACGATAAGTTAACTATAAGGCAACGTTACATTAAGTTAAAGTTAAGACGTGGTCTAGTGGTAAGGTGTCAGACTTCTGTGCTGGCGGCCGGGGTTCAATCCTCGGTCCCGGCACAGATTTATCTGATTACCAAACCCTTCCTTCACCTCTGACAAGTCATGTATTAATCACAACTTGTGAATGTGGGGAATGCCAGGCCACCACCGTGGTTCGGATTCCACGTTAAACTGTAGGTCCTTCATTTAATCTCACAATCACCCTACCATTACACATTAGTATAAGTGCGTATAACCCGAACGGGTAGTAAGACGCGGTGCTAATAATAATAATAATAAAGTTAAGTTGATCGTGATCTTGGCATTAATTGTATTTTTATTTAGTTCCTAAATATTGCTTTATTCAATAAAAAATTAACTTTAGTAATATTAGTGATTATTTGGACGCTTTCATAAACTCTGAATTATTTTGACCCTGAAATTAAAGCCCTGTCTGTTTAATTCATACGCTAGAAACTGGGAAACGAAACTAGCATTATTTTGGAAATAGCCTTCGAACTCAAAACTATCAGCCAATTGCCACATTACCTGGATTGAGAATCTAGACAAATCAAATCAGGTCTAGCAATCTTATGTGCATTATGATATTAAATAATTAGGAAAGGGCTCTAAGTTACACAAGTACGGCATAACTTTTCTCCATTTTGGAAATATAATTTAGAGCAAATCATCATAGCACAGTCTGGTTATTATAAGCCTAAATAAGGAAAACATTTTTTGTTTGCTAAATATAACTATGCCAATCATCTGATCCAATTCCATGTTTTTCAACTCCAAAAGATTAGTAACAGAGCCTAGGCCTACTTCTATTTATATTACCATATTAATTTAACAATCATTACAGTAGGGTATGATAAAGTTGTTAAATAAATGAGTAACAAAAAATCTGGTAAATAATTATTTGAAATGTGTATCTTTGGCCAGGTCCAAATAAGACCAATGTCCACAAAACTAAATGTCCAAACCTCGTGCCAGAAGATGTTTACGTAAGCTCGATCTGTGTATTAGAATAAACTATTTGGATAGTAAGATATATTCTCTAGATATTATTTTATATTAAACCAAACTGTTAAATATGATTTCTACCCTCATTTGTGGTCATACATTCTATGATGTTAGGCTTGCGTTTGAATATCACAAGTCACTGGGAGTGCTACGTTTCTAATCTCGGCCTGGTTCTAACTTGTACACTGATCTTACAATACCTTCTTCACACTAATGTGGGTGCACTTCCTCAAATACAACTTAACTTTTCTTAAGCTCGTTAACATGAGTGTTAGTAGTAATACATATTTTTTTAAATGTCTGAATAACCTAGTTCAAATTTCTCTCAATTGATTGAAAATATTGGAGTGGGGTTAATTAAATACAATGCGACGTTAACAACAAAGATATCCACTTTGGTGGTCGCATAGTCTAAGGTGATACTCTCGCAGTAGACTAGACTGCGGTTGGCGGGAAGATTGAGGTTCGAATCCCGAGTGGGTGTAGGGCCTTCTGAGTTTTGTTTTTCAAAATGGTTTTTCATTCTTCCTCCACGCGAATGCGGGTACACTTACTCTAAATATAACCTTCCCAATCCCTTAAATCACTAGTGTAATTAGTACATATAAGCGTATAACCCGAACTGCTAGTAAGACCCGGTGCACCTTGAAGCTCCAAGAATAGACCTTCGTTATTTATTTCACCCAAACGTGACTTTTCTCATCTCAACACAAAAGTTGCTAAACCCCAAAATACATTTAATCAAGGAAAATTAACCCACCGCTGTACAAAGAAGTTACACATAAAAAAAGTGACCATGCATTAGATACCTTGGTTTTCTTATAAATATACATTTGGAGCACCTTTAAAAAATACTAACCCTTTTTTGCGGTCAACATTGATAAAATTTTACTGTATTATAATTCATGGTGCCTACAGTCCTGGAACAGTTAGGGAATTTTTGGATGACAGGGAAAACAGGGAATCTAACTATAAATAAGGAAATGACAGGGAATTAAAAAATATGTCTAAAATATCCCATTAATTTCGCAACTAAACACTAAAACAAAAGTTAATAATACCTATAATAAATAACATTTTAATTTTTAAAATAACAGATAAAATCGTTTATGTTTAGGAGATACAAAAATTTTAATATGTGATCAATCATAAATAAACAAAATTCATCATCCACCATTAAAACTGGAAATAAGTAAGTCAGGGAAAATTGAAAAATGTTGCCTGGAAAACCTGGAAAAGTCAGGAAATTTTGTAAAATATGTTTTGTAGTCACCCTGTAGTTGTTATTTTATAGGTCTTGGTGATATGTCACTTTGTAAGAAAATTGAGGTACGGATAAATTAGACAGGTACTTAGATGTAGCATTAAAGAAAAGTTTGTATAGTTTCTTTGACTTTTTGATGCTAAAATTTGGATTCAACTGGACCATATCGAGTCTACTCTGCATTGTGTTAATCCTGGCTAATTAAACCCGACCCGCTTGGATAACAAATTGTGGATAGTGATTGGCGCTACTGAAGTGGAAAATGAAACTTTCTGCCTCACTTCCACCTAGCGCTAGTAGGTACACACACATAGTTAGACATTATTAATTTGACAAAGCATCGGGGAATTGATTAGCAACAAACTAAAAAAAAAAATTAACTTGCTAAGAAACAGGATATTGTTTGGCATATTATATTTCAAACTAAACTTATTGTTATTATAAAGCCTCATAACAGGATTGATCCTCCCCCCCCCTTTTTTTGGTAGCAATCACAACTCTTGCAAATTAATAACTACAATACTAGAGTTTCACCTGTCTGAAATAAAAGGGGCAGATTAGATTTAGGATAGCCAAAATTTGGGCAAAGTAATTTGTAAATATGAATTGTGATTAAAATAAACATTTATAGTCAGTTTATACAATATGTATTATACATTATACATGTACAACTTTTTTATGATAAAAATATTAACTAGACTTTATTTGTTTTAACTTTTTTAAAGTTGTGTGTATTATTATTATTATTTTTATTAGCACCGCGTCTTACTACCCGTTCGGGTTATACGCACTTACGCTAATGTGTAATGGTAGGGTGATTGTGAGATGAAATGAAGGACCTACAGTTTAACGTGGAATCCGAACCACGGTGGAGGCCTGGCATTCCCCACATTCACAAGATGTCTTGTCAGAGGTGAAGGAAGGGTTTGGTAATCAGATAAATCTGTGCCGGGACCGAGGATTGAACCCCGGCCGCCAGCACAGAAGTTGAAACCTCACAAAGAAATAATGATTGTATTAAAATGGCTTAATTGAAATTTAATATCTTTTATTATGGTTCTAGCTCGGTAAACTTAACCTAACCTTCCATACATAAATAAATTACATTTTCAATCAATATTGATGAATTAAATCTTTTAAATGATATTGATCAAATAAACAATTTAATATATAAACAAAAATATATCATACATCACAAAGGATCATGGGTCAACATTATAATCCAAATAAAATAAGTAAACACCAAAAATGGTCAATATTTACCTTTCTCTTGTGGTTTTAGTAAATTTTGTTTTAGTTGTATAACTATTCAAGACTATCAAACTTTATATATCTTGGTTCTATTCTATTGTCAGCCTTGCTAAGTTTGTAATACTATTGAGATAATAGACGAATATTGGGACAAAATAAGACAATAATGTCTATATGCATTATTCACTTGTAAACTTAGGATGGATTATTTCTTCTTTCTTGATACAAGTTGGCTGTTAACCTAAAATGTGTTAAAATAAATTATTTACTAATTAAAACAAAATATCAGAATTTTGGACATTACTAATAGATTATTACTTCATTCACGGTTGGAATTGTTTTCTGAAAGGTCTTTTTTCCTCCCAATATCCTACTATATAATATAGTTCTGGTAGGGAAAACCATTCCTACACTGAACAGACTTTAGGCTGACTGAAATGAAGAATAGATTGCAATGTTTGTTCTTGAAACATTCCAAGAATTGCGACATGAAATTTGAAATCTCTCAATTATGACTTTATTTTCCTTGTCCAAGGTCAGTACGCCATTGTGAAATATCCGTAACTCACTTGGTGGCATTCAATCCCCTGCTCCATTGTTTGGGGGGGGGGGG
>CABFVZ010000647.1:339272-349752 GCA_902151445.1 Timema monikensis
CCCCCCCCCCCCCCCGGGAAAGGGGAAAGCCACATTTCACCAATAATTGATGAAACCCCTTAACTAAACCTTGCCGACGCTCTTATCACCTGGACCAAGGGCGCCAGAGTTCGATTCCCGGGGTCGTGTTGGTTAATCTGACTGACCGGGCTGTCCCGCGACACGTATTTCCTTTGTAACTGGGACCGCTAATAGTGCGGGCTGCTAATTAAACTGGGGACTGGGCTGTATCCGACGGGCGACAATCTGTATTTCGTGTAAAGTTAGTCCTCAGTGGTTTTGACCTGTCTTTAGATTGTTTCATAACAGGCTCTGTCGGACTATCGGATTTAACAGTCAGGTCATTTAAAGTGGTTGTCTCTACACTTCTTATTGCTGTACAGTCCGGTCACAACAGATGGCAAATCCCGGCACAAGACGACGACTCTACGTTAAACCTTCTTATTTTCCCTAATCATTAAAACACGGCTGTTATATTCCGGTGTGTATCGTAGTGACTCACCGACTAGTCAACTCTCCACTATCCGAGAGGAAGTGGTGAGTGTTTGTGAGTTCCGGTCACCACAAATCTGCGAAGTAGCTACTGCGGAGAATTCCAATGGAAAGGTAGAGCCACTCTTCACGCAAATGTGGGTGCACTTCCTGTTAAAGTACCCCTCCTCATCCCTAACAAATTAGCGTAGTGTATGGGTACAGCCCCGATGTTGATGTTGAAAGCAGTCTTCCTGCAATATGCAGCGTTTATAAGCTCTTCACTATTTGTGGATCCTCTCGACCTGTTGCCGGCCCGACTAACCACTCACAGAGGCTGACTGGCAGCTGCAGCTGTCGTACATCTTCCGGAAGCGTCTGCGGTTTGTCTGGCATATTGAGCCTCATTGACTCCGAGCTCAAAGACGTGCTGGAGCGTGGTTCTTGCCATGTTCCTTGATTGTGGGCTACAGGGTGTCTGTGAAGTTCTGTTAGCTGGAGACAAGGTGTCTGTGAAGTGTCGTTAGCTGGATACAGGGTGTCTGTGAAGTTCTGTTAGCTGGATACAGGGTGTCTACTGGGCCACTAAAGTCACGACAAAGTTATTAATGGCATAATAGGTCACGAAAGTCCCTGCAAAGTTACAGATTTTTCATTATTTTGGCCAAAAGTCACTAAAATATTTTTGTTCGTGTTTCCCCCGCATCGTAACAACGCGACCGTCGTTCTACCCCCATTACCCATGGTGCCAAGCGCTAGCCGCACCGCGATACCAAGGACAAAGTTAATGTTGCGTGTGAGTGCAAAAAAAGGTCAAAGAAATCACTAATTTTTGTTTCTCCAAATGAATAGACACCCTGTTAAACCGGATGTAGAATATTGGATCTGTACCGTCACGTATAGACGCGGTACCCGGTACTAAAGTGACGTCATCAAGCGAGACGCTAGTTCTGAGGAGCGAGCAGGATACAGAGCTTAGGTTATCTGAGAACCAACAGTGACGCTATTCATGACTCACACGAGAATGAACACATCTATCACTGCTATTATTATTATTATTATTATTATTATTATTACTATTATTGTATTTATTTACATGGTGAAATTAAGGAATAAACCTTCTTTTACATGTAACCATGTCTTAAGTTAATTGCATCACTAACATTAAACAACATCACTAACATCATTAAATAAAACACAAGAGACAAGTATTTGAGGAACACATACACATGGACATAAAACATATAAAATATTGCAATGAGATAAACACGTAAAAAACCAACAACCAAAACAGTAATCAGCTTGAACAAAATATCTCTAGATCAATGGTGGAAACAAAGTTAAAATAAAATAAAATAAAATGGTAATCATTATTACACCAAACACGCGGATTATGCCGCAACTCACACGCTAGCGATATAAGGATTGGTGAGTTTGTTTCTAAGATCAGAGGGTTATTCATGACTCACACGAGAATGAACTTATTTATAAGCGGCAACACAGGCTTTATTTCTGTTAATTTTAAATATCTCTTCATTGTATCAACATAATACAGGGTGGATAGTACCCGACTGGGAAAGTCAAACATCCAAATATCAATCTTGAACGAAGCCCGGCAAACCCTGCAGTCCCGGGATACACATTTTGATACGTCACAATATTTAGGTCGAACATTTCACGATTTAGTGACTGTACTTTCTCTAATTGAGGACGCTAAAGAAATGTGAGGAGTGAGGCTAGTAAAAATGTTCGTACTTCATCACTAGGTCTCCCTGACCACTCAGCTACGGAGAGACAGCCTCTTCCTGATGACGCGGTCCCACCTCCTCACGTGTCGGTCTCCCTAGCCACTCAGCTACGGAGAGACAGCCTCTCCCTGATGACGCACCAACAAGACTCGATTCACTGCCGAGTGAAGCTGTGACGTCAGCTGTACTATTGTCTGTCCGCGGTATCTTTGTCTCCGTCTTACTACCCATTCGGTTTATAACGCCTACGCACTAATTACACTCATGGGAAGATTTAATTCAGAGCAAGTTTCCGTATTTGCCTGGAGGGAGAGTGGAAAACCATTTAGAAAAAAGTTTCACTACACCCGACCGGGATTTGAACCCACGATATCACCATCAAATGTATGCCTAAGTCAAGTCATGTGACCTGCAACTGTCACCTTTGATAGATAGTATTATCAATACATATAAAATAACAATAACAATATCGTGAAATGTTATCACTGTTGAAATCAACACAATTTGTGTATTTTTTAAAAGACTCTTATACAAATGTAAACCTGTCCATTATTAATTTTGTGCTGGATATCTATCTATCTTTTATAACTGGACAAGAAGCCTAGAACATTCCACAACTAAAGGGCTGTACTGAAGGTGTGTGTGTTCAACTCTCTTACACGCCTAATTAATGTAGCCTAGTTGTATCTTTCCTTGTCAATATCTAGGCTCGTAGCTTAACATCCTTAACAACTACAATCCTTTTAAACTGTTTCAAAAGGAATTGAATGTTAACAAAAAGCCTGGCATTTCCTGTTTGGAGGTCCTGAACACAAATAACCGCAGTCAGAAACCACCACCCTCAAAAATATATCTGGTTTCATCATTGACTAAATTATAACCATATCTCACCAGCTTTGATCACTTGACGTATGTATACATATTCAAACATATAACGTATATATGTTTGTTCTCTGTTGTCAAATATACCATAACAGGTCTAGATATTCCTACCTTAACATCTCAATACTTTCTTTGACTTCCGGCGTAAAGCTTTGGCCAAAGCTTCAACGCACACACGGGAATGGTTTTTATCAGCTTTCAGGCCAGTGCAGCCAACCGTTGAATAACTCTTTCTCGCCCATTTTCTATTATTCCCCCCACGTCAGTTATCGGAACTATTTTTTTCCTCCTGGCCAAATCATAAATCACTCCATTTTGAAGAAACGAATGGCGACCAAGATATAGAGGAACGAATCACATATCTTTCTTCCCTCAGACTCTGGCCAGTCCGCGTGTCAAAATGATTGTTTGTGTTAGCTTACATTTTATTCTCGAGGGAACTACTTGATTAATTTCATTACAACCCGCTTCGGTGGCCGCATGGTCTAAGGCGTCACCCTCGCAGTAGACTAGACTGACGGGAAGATCGAGGGTCGAATCTAGGCCAGGTGTACTGAGGGTTTTCCACTCTCCCTCCACGCAAATACGGCTACACTTATAAATATAACCTTCCAAATCACTAAAACTCTTAACGTAATTAACACATGAGCGCACAACGTGAACGGTTTGTAAGACGCGGTCAAAAAAAAAGTTTATTACATTTTTATTGAGGTTAAAAGTAGGAAGGAAAGCCAGCAAACAGTTTCACCTCAAAACACCGGCACGGCATGGCTCAAGTTCGAGAACAGTTTCACCTCAAAACACCGGCACGGCTCAAGTTCGAGAACAGTTTCACCTCAAAACACCGGCACGGCATGGCTCAAGTTCGAGAACAGTTTCACCTCTTAACACACCGGCACGGCATGGCTCAAGTTCGAGAACAGTTTCACCTCAAAACACCGGCACGGCATGGCTCAAGTTCGAGAACAGTTTCACCTCAAAACACCGGCACGGCACGGCTCAAGTTCGAGAACAGTTTCACCTCAACACACCGGCACGGCATGACTCAAGTTCGAGAACAGTTTCACCTCAAATACCTGGCTGATGTCATGTGAGAACTAACTGAAGTCTAACTTATGAATGTGTGACGGGCAGGGTTGGTTCAGGAGTTAGAACTCATGACTCTGACGCAAGATCCTCACCGAGTTTTAACTAAATTAGTTAGAAGGAAATAAGGCGAGTTGAGGTAAGGGCTTTTAACGGTTTATTTTTACAACAAAAAAACCTTTTCGGACAAAATAAATAAAATATTTATCCAGTAGATACGCTTAGTTTAGTTTGATACACACGGAAATATCAACAATTCCTGAATAACTGTTGTAGGCATCCTGGGTTTTGATAACTTTTTATTTTTGAAATATGTTCATTATCCACTTTACCAATGATATATATTTTTTTAAATGTTGATATTACCGTGAGTAGAAAATTAAACTAGACGTTACTACTAAAGCAGTAATTAATTTGTTTTGGTCACTCAACACAACGTTGCCATAAAAAGTGTCAAAATGGTGGTTTTTAACTCTCGTTTCTTTCCCTCCCACCTCTTAGCAGGTCTCAAAGGGAGTTAAGGCGCCCAGCACTCAATAAGAGTTAACCCCAGCTCTAACTAGACCAGGGGCTTCCAACTTTGTGCCCAAATAGATTGGTGGGTCGCGTCACAATCGGTTAATCTTCTGTCAAGTTACTGTGGAGTCAGTCACACGTTCGCCGAAAAACTAGCGCAGAACAGAATCGTCGTCACGTGACGAACTCTAAGCCAATCACATTTCCTCTTCATCGGCGCGAGATGTTTTGCTGAGGTTCAACTTATCTCTACTTCGTCCGCTCTGCCTGAGATGTTCGGAACGGGAGAACCAACCATCTCAGATCAGTGCGCATGCGCTGTAGAGCTAACAGTAAGCAGACAGTTTCACTGTCCGTTGTGAGAGTTGAAATAGCTCGTTAATGTAAAGCTTGTATCGATGTATTGGATTGTTCCAAGAGACAGCGGTATAATTTGGAGACATCCATCGGGAGAATGATCTAGAATATATGTCTATCTACTAGAAAATAAAATATGTAGATAATCAGCTGTTTAAAAGCGTTGCAATGCATCATGGGTCAACATAGAGCCGATGAATCGCTGCGAAACTCGAGCATATTCTATTCTCAATTTTCTGTGAAAGTGTAAGCTACGCAAGCTTCTTACAAAAACGAGGACAAGTAGTCCTCTGATATGTGAATGAGATAAGAAGTGGTCTTACGTTGAACGAATACTGCTCTTAAAATATACCGTCATTATAGTACAGTAGATGATTGTAACTTGTATCACTTGGAGAGCTTTCGCAAAATTTTCTCACGAAAGTCAAAACTTTAATAAGTTTCTCGGCTAAAAACATTATATTTAACGCCAGTAGATTACTTTTCCAAGACACTTGGTGGGCCACCAGTTGTAAACCCCTGATTTAGAGGACAACCCACACGGTTTATTCTGATCTGGAGATTGTGCAGTTAAAGTGTGATCTGGCCTCGTGCTGTTTTAAACTTCCTCACGTTCAACAAGAGATATTATTACTATTTTATAGTTACTGATCATTTTTATCAAAAGTGACAGCTGCACATCACGTGACTTGACGTGATGTTAAGAGCTCTGTGGGACAGTTGACAGTTGCTGTCACCTGTATAGTCATGTCCTCTATTGTTCCAGCTGACATGTAGTGGTACAGTCTGATTATCTGCAGTTAGGAACCGCTAAGGTTGTGAGTTAAGTGCTCCGTTAGCAACGTTCAGTTTAATTTCCTTCACACGGAGATATCAACACTTGTTGAATATGTCACGAACTTTGTTCAGAGTCCACCAAGCTCCCGACAGACTCAACAACTGTTGATTATCTTTAATATCTATATAAAAGATTAAACTAAACGTTTCTACCAGAGCAATATTTTATTTATTTCGCCAAAATTATTTTTAACTGCAATTGCGTCCCTTCCCAGTTCAATAAACAAGTGTAAAATATTTTGTAAGTGACTGTACGTACTTAACTTACTCGAGGGTTTTGGGGAGGGGGGCCTTGATGACGTAGCCACTGACACTTTTAGTGGAAATGCAGTCTCCAAGCCACCTTGGTGGCCGTGCCGACTGCGACAAGAGTCCAGGTCGTTCAGTGACCCTATACACAGGTTCCCGGGTTCTATTCCCGACAGAGCAGGTTCCACCAGAGGCCAATAGCTCGTTGCATCGCGTGTCGTCTGGCCGGCGCATGCGCGTCAGTGCACGGAGCGGATATCCCGGAAGTGGAGCGCTGGTTGTAATGGGCCAGGGTCGGGTCACTAGCCTGGAGGGAGGGGGGGTGACCTTCGCCTCGCGCCAATTATTTACACAACCTTTGACGGACAGCACGCGCTCTTTTTACACTGCGGCTTCAGGAGCTGGCCACATCGGTACAGTCACGTTCTCACAGGAAGGTTTCACGTCAAGTCACGTGATGTGCATAGATATTACCAATGTTGAGCGCAAGGACTGTTCTCCTAGTACAATCCTAGCTGTATAGTGGGTTGTGTGCTTGCAGGGGTAATGTCTGCTCGCTCCTGTCACAGAAGTCGCGGGTGTTTGACAGTTGTCATTGACTGGACTTGGCCCTTTCTCCATCCTATAGAACAGGGAGGGCGAGACTCGGGGACTTTATGATTTAATGGGCCACTCGGGGACTTTCTGAATTTGGAACTGATTTAATGGGCCAGCTCTATTTTAGATCTTTTTATGAGTATCTAAAAATCAAAACTAGGCCTCTAGTGAAATTTAATTATTAACTCAATTCAAATTGTAAATAATTTAAAAGCGCCTAGAAGGCATATTTATCACATCATCAAAGTGTCTTATTATTGGTTTAAAAATATAAACGACGCTGGCAAAAGTTTTTTATTTATGTTTTCATGTCTGCGTGCCACGCAAGTGATCCATGTCTCATGTTTCAAAGGAAGTTTGTAACAAACCTCGTGTAAGTCTGATGGAAATAAGGTCTCTGTCGACCATAAAATATCCCACTGTATAAATAGTACGTCTATTGTTCATTGACCGTGTAATTAGTACATCATGATTGTGTGGTCAATTGCCCATTTTGTTTATTGATGGCCCTTTTGACGGCTCATTGATGGATCCACTCTTTAATTAATCTCATTTCCTCGGCCGATACATTTTAGATAAGTCTCTTTGTGGTAGTTTCGTTGCTATCGGCAGTGAAAATATATTGATTGGTTTTGTTTCGTTTATTAATTGATTGTTTTCCCCTCTTGTTCTGTTCGGTTCAAACATAAATTATGTTTATCTCGCGTAGCGCGTCATTTGTGAGAAATTAGCAGTTATGTGGGGAAAAATAAATATGTACATTTAGGGCGATTATTCGAAAAATAATATACATATACTTTTTCATATAGAGAAAGCGTCGTAATCGGGAATATTTTTTTTTACCTTGAGACTAAAATAGAGAGTCTTGTTTTAGCATATGTGCCCCCAAACTAAAAAAGGGGGGTCGTATAATCCCCTCTGTATATCCTTGAGGCTACACCCGAAACTGTTTTGACTAATTTTGTTCAAACTTTAAGTATCTCGATGTTGTATGATCATAATTAGGGGTGTTTTTATAATTTAAATTTTGATTTTAACCCTCAAATTAAAGATAATTTCATTGATAAAAGTTTTTTTGAGAATTTGAAATTTTTATAAAACGGCTCTAACGTGTTTGTTAAAAATTGGTTCCTAGGAAGTATTTTTAAAAATAAATAAATAGGAAGGTATGTTCGTTTTCTTAAGGTGCGTTTAGACTGTACCTCTTTTCACGCAACAGAGGCATGTAGCTGTGCTCTAGCATGTTGCAACATGTTGCCTCACACTTCTGATAGTATTCCTGACGCGTGGAAAGAGATAGTAAAACACATCATTTGACGGTAGTTCACTGGTAACTGATTTTGAAAATCTTTCCTATTTTTAAAAATGGCAAAGCCTTACAGAAGTTTTGCTTAAAACTTGTATCTGAAGAATGTTTCATTTGGTTGTAATTTATTGATGACTGATTTTTGAAAATGCTACAAATTATAAAATGTTTACCAGGCCCATATGTATAAGAAAGGTACATGTTCGCTTACAGTCCAAATGAGCATAAGTGCGTATAAACCGAACGGGTAGTAAGACGTGGTGATAATAATAATAATAATAGCATATCTACTAATTACGCTAGTAAGTTAAGGATGAGGAAGGTTGGATATAGAGGACGTGTACCCGCATTTTCGTGTAAGGAGAGTGGAAAATCACCCTCGGTACACCTGACCGGTATTCGAACCCCGCTCTCCCTACCATTGATAATGTTATTTATAAATATGAATATTTGAGTGCGAGTCTTGCTACTGCCAGATACCGCGCGTGATAGCACTGATACGCGCACATTCCAAGTCTTATCTTGTATTTCAAGACAATACCGGGTGAAAGTTGGAGCTAGCAGAACAAAACACTGTCAACAATGCGTGCTGCAAGGTCGTCGCATGAGTCATTGAGTCACTGACTCACTTTCAGCAACATTCAGATACTCGGAGCAAGTGTAAATAAATACAAGCTTTGACAAACTCAAGTCCGACCACTGTAGCTCAGTCGGTAGCGTCTCTGGCTTCACGGCATAGGAAGTGTACTTGCTATAATGTTTTCATACGTCAAGTCATGTGATCTACAGCTGTCACCATTGATAGATATTATCCTTTCAATTTTGATTGTCATTATTAAGTGGTTAGAGGTATAGTTAGGCTTTAATTGTTGTCATTTAATAAAACAATGGTCGAGATTTTGATAAATGTCTTCTGTTTCATGAAGCCCTGAAACCGGAAAAGGGCTTTTCGTAATGTCACGTGTTTGTATCTTGGACTCAAACTCGGTATCTGGGGTTATATTAAGGCTCCTCAGATATCCGACGCTAAAATTAAGGGTAGTTTACTCAAGGGCAAACAAATCAATTTTATCGGAATCCGCTTTAATAACTTTGATTAGATTTTGTATCCATGCATTGTTTAATATTACAAACAATTTTTTTAAATTCTGGTTTTCCCATGAAAATGACTTTGAGAGTACTTAACGTAAGCGGAAATATCCAATTTTGAGATGATATCTCTGCAACTATTTGAGATACAAAATAACTTATTGCTGTAAAGTTACAGTACTATTAAGAATACAAATCTTTTATTTGAAATATATTTTTATAAAACCAGTAGTTTTTAAGCTAAAAACAAAGACTAATTACAGTCCAGTTTTCAAATGAAGTGACTAGTAATTACGTCGTTACATCTCTAAGGGAATGATCGACATTTTAATACAGGCCTATATTTTTATGAATGTATTTGAAACTGATTGTTATGTTGGTGGACAGAGAGGATCCTCTTTTCTCATTGTTTCTGTAACAATGTATATTATTTAGTCGCACAAATCTTACTTTTTTTTTTGCTGAAGTCTCTATTTTAAGATAAAAGCGAGTCTGTACGGTACAACGACTAACCTCTAGCGCTGCAGGATGTTTGGGCGGACACTGATTGTCCTAGGTCATGAAGTCACAAAACACTCGTTACTGGCACTCAACCACTGATTATGTTCCCAGCGCTGAATTATCACAGTTTGGTTAGACCAGCGGTCGGCAACCCACGGCCCGATGATTGGTTCCATCCGGCCCGCGAAAGATTTAGCAAACAAACATATGTTCATAGAAACAGATCAATAACTACCTATATAATAAATAGTAAGCATTTTTTGCTCGATATTTTTTTCAAACTGACCCACGATTTATTTTTGTTTTTTTGTTTCAAGCCCACACGGCCCACGGTACCAAAAAGGTCGCCGCTCTCTGGGTTAGAACATGCGTCATGCTCTTAACGCTACGTTTATTTGATAAATCATCGACAAACTTGCGGGTTAGTTCTACAAAGTGTTACGGTTGAAGTGGATATTCATTTCGTTTGCCTGTAAATAATTACTAAGGGGGAGAGGGATGGATTTTGGGGGCTCCATTTGTAAAACAGTCGAGCAATGACGTCCCAGTCCCACGGTATTGACTCGCCCGGAACTGGTCACAATACGGATCAAGTGTGAGAGCGATTTCCGGTCGAAGAACTTTGTAAAACGTGCGTGACTTTCAGATTTATTCAACATCACGGACCATGCGCACGGATACAGTCCCTGAACACCGGTAGGAACAGATATATCCTCCCTCCGCAGTAGTTCTGATGGGAATGACCAGTCATCTTCTCAGAATGTTCTGTTGTGACCTCACACTGCTGTATTTCTTATGGTAATGTCAGTTCTGAGGTTTCCAAACCACTAAAACAATCCTC
>CABFVZ010000648.1:3756-67812 GCA_902151445.1 Timema monikensis
CCCCCCCCCCCCGAATTTAATTTAAGAGTCATTTGACACAAACATTTTATCAACGGACGATCCAACAACAACAACAACAACAAAACAGTGAGCGCATCTAACTTGGCATTAAGGAAATTGACTGGATAAACAAAAAACATTTTGTGAAAGAAAACAAAACAAAATAAAATAAGAACACCATAACGACGGGATAAAAACATGATTGTTTGTTCATCTTCCCCCCTCTCCAACCTTCACACCCCCTCTTTTGTTTCAGCAGTTGCTCAAGAGGGGGAAAAGGGGTTGGTAAGCAGTTGTCGTTCTCACAACTAACCAGCCATTAGGAAGATTGCTCCAATGGAAACAGGGGAAAGGGAGAACTGTATGTGTGAAAAGGAAGAAAGGGAAGTGGGTTGGAAAGGGGTGGAGAGGGTCAAGCAATTAAAACGATTAGAACAACATTCCATATTTGCAGTTAAAACTGCCACGGGGTCATGAGCTCTTCCAATCTTTTATGGGTGTCATGAACTCGCAAAAATGTCCCATCAGACCCAAAACCCCACTTAAAATTGTTATGGAGGCTAAATCCTGTGCTTTGGTCAATCTCTAACTATCCAACACTGCCTTTGTTGGAGGATAAACGGAGCTATGTTCCCAATGATCTAGCGACCACATTATTTGTCAGATGTGACCTTGTTATTTTTTAATCAAACATTGATGAAACCATTTGTTATGTTCATCGGGTCTTACTACCCGTGAGGGTTCCTCCTATATTCACACTTTTTGGATAAGGATGAAGATGGCTGGGTTCAGTAAATATACACACATGTGCTTGGAAAGAGAGAGGGAAACCATTTAGGAAATGTCACTTTCCAAACAACCAACCAGTATTCCATTATCTATTTTCTCAGCATTGGTAATTGAGTATAATGCATTGAATATTATATTATTATTATTATTATTATTATTAACACCGCGTCTTAATACCCGTTCGGGTTATACGCACTTACGCTAATGTGTAATGGTAGGGTGATTGTGAGATTAAATGAAGGACCTACAGTTTAACATGGAATCCGAACCACGGTGGTGGCCTGGCATTCCACACATTCACAAGATGTCTTGTCAGAGGTGTAGGAAGGGTTTGGTAATCAGATAAACCTGTGCCGGGACCGAGGATTGAACCTCGGTCGCCAGCACAGAAGTCTGACACCTTACCCCTAGACCACCAGGTTACGCCATTGAATATAACATTTGACCACTGAGGCTATTAAAACTATTATTACAAAGGGTAGGGCCGAAACAATTATATGATTAGTAACTTGGAAATTAACACTTAGATGAGAAGTAAATATTCACTAGCTAAATAAAAGTAAACAACAAATTATACTTTTAACTTTTTGAAGATAATGTTACTCAGGTGAGCTCCACCAGACGTCAGATAAACCTAAACACGTTGTTCATCATTTTCCTCAGCATGGATCATCTAATTGTTTCCAATACACCCTGTATAACACTTGTACCAGTAAGATCTAGAATGGATACAAACTTGCAGCACGCGGTGTACATTTTGCGTTACTCTTTTAGAGTAGAAAGAAGTCCATGCTGGTGGAGCTGTTTGGGATACTCTATTAGGAGAAAAGAACTATTCCTTTAAAGGTTCATGTATATATATCTCAAAAACCATTTTAAGATAAACTTTATTAAGTCATAGCCTACTTCAATGACCAACTGATCCAAGGCATCAGTATAAGGTTAGACTAGCCTGCTAATGATGGAGAAATCGGGGTTTGAATCCCGGTCAAGTCTACTGGTGGTGTTTTTTCCCAAATGATTACCCACTCTTCTTCCACGCAAATGAGGGTAGATCCCTAAAATGTTTCCTTATTCATCCTTACTCCATTAGAGTAATCATGAGCCTATGCGTATAACCTGAACAGAGAGTAAGACACGGAGATAAAAAAAAAATCAATCTTAACTAAGAAATTTTGCTACGATAAGTTATATTTTCTTTTATTCCTTTTGATCTGATGGCTGCAATGGAAAACATATCTTACTTTCCTTGTAGAAAAGTTATTTTGTGCGTTTTAATTTTTGAAATTCCAAAATAATATTTTAAATAAACATCAGGGTAGGACTATACGGGAAAAATGTATAAACAATTTGTACTCACTCCTCCATTGAACCAAAAATATCCAATGCATTACACTTGAGTTGTTAAAAAATGTATTGCTTTTTTAAAAAGGTATAATTTGAATATTTTTCCTATCGTTTTATATGTGATTCCTTTTCCAATTTGCAAATAGCTCACTAATTTAAAAAAGGGCAGGAGTTTCATTAAATTTCTTCTTTCTTTAAAACCACAATTCCATATTATTATTATTATTATTATTATTATTAGCACCGCGTCTTACTACCCGTTCGGGTTACACGCACAATTCCATATTAGAAACCGTACAACAGGCTGTACAGTTTAATATAATCTTTGTGATAGTAGATTACATCAGACCCCATCAATTATTTTAAAATAGATAATAATACTTAACACCACGTCTTACTACCCGTTCGGGATATACGCTTAAGTACTATTTACACTAATGGGTTAGGAATTGGGAAGGTCAAATAGAGAGAAAGTGAAGCCACATCTGCTTGGATGGAGGGTGGAAAACCATTTCGAGAAAACCACCCCTATTTCACCTGAGAAAGATTTGAACATTGATCTCCCATCCTCGGCAGTCTAGCTCAACACTAAACTAGCGCATTAGCTAACTACGCCACCGAAGCAGGTTAAAAACATACAGTACAGCTTAAATAACCATTCAACCATACCAATTTTATCTTAAAATACACAGTGCCACATCTTTTGAAATAAAATTCATACCAAACACAAAGTTTATTTATTTAAAATTTCGACATAAGTTTTTTGATAGAATTAATCCGACTGTTAGTTATGAGAAGGGTAAATTTGAGAAGAGAGTGCGGAAAAATCACACCCTAAATCATGTGTTTATAGCAACCCCTGGCCGAGATTATTGACCCGACCTCCTTGTCAACATAAATAATGCACAATGCGAGTCTACATGAATACAGCTGAGGGTTTGGGTAACATACATAAGTCAACCGCGTTGATGGCCAATCATTTGCGTGCAACGATTGTTTCAACATTTTGTACAAAATGACAGACAGATAAAGACGCAAACAGACTACGCGTGTTGTATGGAAAAAAGGAGTATCTAAGCCATCAAATAACCAAACATATACACCCCACTACATGATCCCATCTGACGATGTTGATAAACACTGTAATGGAAGACCACGCTCAGCGCCAATCAATACGCTGCGTCTGGTTTTTATTCTGCTGAATTAATCATCACTAAGTCGTACACTGGGTGTTCCCCTAGTCACGCGAACACCCTGTCTGTTTGTGTCGACCTCCCAGAGTTTCTGTTCGCCTGGCTGGACGGTCAAAAGGGGCTTGTTACAAGAGAAAAAAAGGATAAAGGCCGGTACACACAGAACGCTAAGCTAAGATTTGCTCTGCTAACTCTTTAGAAAAATAGCGGAACATATATTTAAACGTACTAGTTCATACAGAAAGCTAAGCTATGCCTTGCTACGCCGCGTTATGTTATTTTTCCGATTGTTGGCCTGGCAATTTTTCCATCTCCCATCTTGAGTCATCTTACGTTGCGCATGCGCATAACGCAGCTTGGGCTCCGTGTTGAACAGACGCAGTGCTGGTTTGGTGAAAATAACTAAAGAAGTGTTGAAGTTTTGTTTTCAGTTTGTTTCGCGTGTATTTAAATAATATTCTATTTAGTTTTTATATTTAATAAATGTTTTTATAATAAAATGGAAGCGTTATCTTCCTCAGTACTATAACCTGAACTCAAACAAGATATTTTGGAGAACGCCATCATAACTAAACTTCACTGGAGCAGACCAGAAAGAAACCACACTGAATTCGGAGGGAAAAGAGGAACCATAGCTTAGCTTAGCAATGAGTGTGAAACCAAAGTGACAAAGTCTTAGCACAGCACAGCTTAGCTTAGCATTCCGTGTGTATCGGCTTTAATGTTTGTTTTAGTTCCTTAACATCGCGTCTTAATATACGTTCAGGCTATATGCATATGTAGTAATTACGCTAGTGAGCTAGGAATGAGAAAGGTTATATTTATAGGAAGTGTATCTATATTTGAATGAAGGACGATTGTAAAACCATCAAGAGAAAAAAAAGCACCTCTGAAAACCCGAATGAGATTCAAACCCTGATCTACCCGTTATCGGCAGTCTAGTCTACTGTGAATGTGACGCCTTAGACCTTTTTCTCTGAGTTATGTACAAACAAAACCAAATATCATAATTCATTTATTGAAATCTAATTTTTAACATTTAAATAGTCAGCTACGTACTGTTGCTTGCTGTATACCTTTTGTATTATTTTCTGCCTCATAATTGGAGAATTAATATATTTGTCTGAATATGTATAACATAGAATCACAAATATGATGATTGTCACTCAGGTGTGAGCTTTATTTGTTAAATAATCACGATTTGCCTGTTAATGTGAATATAAAACAACACAAAACATATTTTCTCTTTGAATTTAATTGTACTATATAATTTCTCTCTTGATTGCATTTGAATTGGCGATCAACTAAGACCTAAATACATTATTAATATTATTATTATTATTAGCACCGCGTCTTACTACCCGTTCGGGTTATATGCACTTACGCTAATGTGTAATGGTAGGGTGATTGTGAGATGAAATGGAGGACCTACAGTTTAACGTGGAATCCATACCACGGTGGAGGCCTGGCATTCCACACATTCACAAGTTGTGATTAATACACGTCTTGTCAGAGGTGAAAGAAGGTTTTGGCAATCAGATATATCAGTGCCGGGACCGAGAATTGAACCCCGGACCCCCAGCACAGAAGTTCGACACCTTACCCCTAGACCACCAGGTCACCGCCCGAAATAATATATTATATATTCCTGGTTTGTTGATATTTACAAACCCCTAGTTGCCAAGGAGACTTACAAAGAAGATTTACACATTAAAAGTTAATATTTTTGAATAATTATGACAAATTTAAAACGCAAATATAGCCACACTAACAGTCGGCTTTTACGACACTGATCTATCACTGATGAGATAACGTAGTGGTATGTACCTTACTCCGTATTCTTAAAGATAAGGAGTATCATAGAATAAATTCCATCTCGAACCAATGAGTACTTTTTAAGTTTAGTAGAAATAGATAAACATAAGAAATCGAACGCGCGGACAGATTTAAACTTTGAATAACCAATCATTTCAGTAGAATACATAAAATTAAAAACATTATTGACTTCACATTTTGCATCAATAAAGTGTCAACAAATAAAACTCCAGTTTGAAGTTTTAAGGCATTTACTTGGACAAATTAATTTAAAGCAAGATTTTAACTACACACATACACACTCCGAAAAGAGGGTAAAAATATATAGAACTTACCTCTATAATCTGGAAACTAACATCCTGTTCATATTATTCCTAGTAACCCGCCTCGGTGGCATAGTTAGCTAACGCGCTACTCTCGTGTTGAGCTAGACTGCTGAGGACGGGTTGATCAAGGTTAAAATCTCGGTCGGGTGAACTTGTGGTTGTTTTTACTGAATGGTTTTCCACTCCCCCTACACATAAATGTGGGCTCACTTCCTCTAAATTCAACCTTCCCAATTCTTAACCCATTATAATACTTATTAATTAAGCGTATACACCAAACGGGTGCTATAATTTTTTTTATTTCTTTATTCCCAGTAGTTGTATTAAATAAATGGTCTGGCTCAATTTGCAACCTTTCTCACTCCTTTAACTTAAAATGGAGCCAGTAATTTCACTAAGGGTGGCCACACTTGGCGACCAGCGACAGATTTTAAAACGCTTTCGTGAGCGTTTTCAGGTCGCGGCGACAAATACGCTTGACTTTATTTCTTATGGAGGTGGCCACACTTGCGGTCGTGTCGCAGCCGGTCGCGAGAACACTGGACACTTATGTAGGTTTGCTTGCGTCATCCTAGGTTAAAATGTCGACCGATAAGGTACTCGGGACCACACTATCACTCCTCTTCTAAGCATGAATAACTTTCTTGCAAACCACCAAGTGTTTCCCGCCCGTCTGGAGTTTGACACTCGGTAAAGTACGGTACTTAGTAATGTTTGATATCGAGCTATTTAAATGATCACCACTGTTGAATCTGAAACATCGAGACTACGCAAACAATCCAAAGCTCTGAATAGAGGTTGCAGTTTCAACAGTGGAGGAATGGGATGAATTAAACAATGAATAAATATATGAACAAGTTAAGAACTTCTTTAATTAGCATAAATAAAATAATAAAATCAGTTCATATACAGTATACAAACTAACAATAGATTGAAATACTTGGCAAGGGCTTTGAGTGCAAAGATTGTTTCCAATCATAGTAATTTAATTCCATTTTGTAAATAATATTTTTTTTAAATACCGTGAACATAGCGATAAATTGCGTTTTATACGTGACAATGAAAACATTATAATTAAATAGGGGTGTGTTCTCAGGTATTTTACAAGTATGTCCATAAGTACGTCTCTGCATATTAATGGGGTGGACACCGTATTATCTATATTTACGTTTATTCTTCCTATAACTATATACTACTATGGCTAATAACACATCTTCACGCCGTGGTGCCATGATAACTGGTCATAAAACGCAGCGACCAGGTCGCAAGCGTGGCCGTAGCCTAAGATGGTGTCAGGCTGATAATGTGCACTCATGAGAAGTGTTTCTGGATTCACTCTCAGTTGAGTGATGAACGCGGACAGCGGAGGGATGCAGGGGAATCTTAACATGGGTCTTAGAGAGTGAGCCAGTAGCTCAGGATCAAAGAGACTTAAGCTGAGCTGAGCCTGTGCTCAAGCTCAGGCTCAGCTAATGCTCAGCCCGTACTCTGGCCGTGCTCAGCATCGTCCTTGCATACGGGCCTTAGACACGCTCAGACTCTCTACGATCATAATCACCTTAAACCTGAATCAACACCAGTTCATGCATTTACTCTCTAACCTACCCTCCAACACCCAAAACAGACTGACATTAAAAGTAAGAAGAGAGGCAAGGGAATTATCGCTAAAATACTATTTAAAAAAGATGAAAAGAGAAAAGGATAAATAATCATAAATCAATGATGACTGTCAATAAATTTAAAAAACAAAAATTTGAAACAAAACCGAACCGATACCTTGTGTACTAACAGACGGAATTCATCTACAGATCCATGTCTGCTTAAAATCAATCCTAAGATGAATGAAACTAAATATACATTTTTATAAAAACATAATGAGGGGAAAAAAGAGCATCGTATTTCACCAAAGAGCACATATGAAATAAAATACAGTGTACCAGAAACCTATTATATTTGTTCTGTGCACTTTCAACTCCTCATTACCAAAAGCTAGATAGTAAAAAAAAATTACATATAAATAAAAGAATATTGTTTTTATAAAATATTATTTCAACTATAAGTCTTATAACTTCAACAATCTTAGAACTTAACACTGGTACGTTATCTAGCATTTCAAATAGCTGTGGAGATAATATAATCAAAATTGTAGATACCCACTGATAAAAAAAAAAGTATCCTCTAAGGTCTAAGCCATTTCCTGGCAAAAAGAAATGCACCATTTCGTATGTGAAGTTAAACAATGCTTAGTTAATGAATTTTAATCAAAATCGTTAGAGGAGATTTTAATTAAATTAAGTGTTTCTTTTTCGCAATTAAATAAATTATTCTAAATATTAGGTTTGAATATATAATTCCAAAAATCTCTCTAGGTACAGTTATAATAACCCTGGCTCCTAATTTTCGTCCCTACAGGTAAAATTGCTTGGGTTCTAGACTAAGATAGAGATACACAGACTAACAAATAGTATTGCGAAAACCTCTTTTTAGAGCTCACGGGATCATTAAATAGTTACATCTAACAAAATACAGAATTTGATTTTTTTTTCGATCTCTCATAGAGGTCAAGTTAAAGTAAAAAAAGGAAGAGACCAAATGAAAGAGCACCAAATAAAAATACAAGTATTTCCAAATATACATATATGAATATATATATTTGTTTATAAAAAGAAACATATACATAAACATGTATGTGTATATATAATAAATTTATAATATATACTGTAGGAATATAATATGTAATACAAATATGTGTGTAATATCGACGCAGGCTAAGTAATAACAGTAACGTTTCCTCTAAGCTATGAAACTCTTCATCCACAGTTTATTTAATTACATTGCTTGGAGCTCTTTTTCACATCTCTTGTTTAATTTTTTATTAATTTCGTCCTGTTTTCCCTTGTTACATCGTTTCTGACACGGACAGAAGGCAAGAAGAACTCTTCCTCGACCATGTGAGGGAGAAACCCAAGATAGGCTCAAACTAAAATAGCCCCTCCACCCCATTCCAACGTTTAACCTCAAACAAAACCTCAGCCTTGACCGCAACACGTCATAATACTGTAGCGCATGTGTGCGCACGATACATCAACCGCTACAAACACACAAATCTTTCTCATTAGCCCCTTCGTACATTCACAAACACACGTCCAAACGTTACCCTCGTTGCCTTCAGGCTTACTTCGACCGATGAAAACATTTCCTTACATTCTTTTTTTAAATGTTTATGTAATTAAAAAAACCTTCATTATATCTATTTGGCCACATACCTGAATTAAAGATTATTTTTTTTCGTAACTTAAGTAAATATTTTTCTAAAGTGAAAATGAGAAACTGTTAGGAGGGTTGGGGAAAAGGTTTCTTTGAAGGCCTAGTTATATTCAACGTCAAGGTATTTCAAGATACAATGGCCTGGAAGTGACATGTTATAAAACTCATTTACTGCGGCTATTTTCCTTCAGAACACCCCTACCAACTCACGCAACTACCCCTTTTAAACCGGACTGAGAGAATAAACAGTTAATGAGTACTGTGGTCCAGCCAGAAGTCTATCGCAGACAAACGGACCATTGTGACGTGTCAATTGGTACAACCTCTCGGGAATATCAATCCTTTTATAGGGAAGGACATTAACGTACCTGGTCTAATCTTAAATAGAGGGTCGTATTTCTCCCCCACCCCTCACGAAGATTTACCAGCCTTCTCTTGTCCTCGAACCACTGTGTGTACGACTGCTCTATCTATCTCCCTTTTACACGAACTTGTGTGAAAGCTGGGGGAATTCAATTAGGTAGAGTACCGCCAAGTGAACCACTTTACGTGCAAGTATCACTAAGTGCACTTGTGATTCACAGAGCAACTAGGACGAGTAGTTTGTTTGAATGACGAAGCCTTCAATACTATTCTAGATTTAGTTTAGTAGTTCATCAAGGTAAGGAGTCAAATAGTCCCGTCAACTTTCACAAAATCATAGTTTTTTGACAGTTTCATTAAAATTGTTACAATTGTAGAGTAATAGAATTTACAAACTACTCAGTTAAATATCGTTCAGGAGAAACTATTATTACATACTAAATAGACAAGAGTATAAAATGGCATATATATGTTTAACTATTGGGGAAAGACATAAATCTTCTAAGCCAGTGTTAATTAATCTTTGGTATGTGTACTCCTAAAGGCAAGCGTGAAATTTCAGGAAGTGCACGATTAACCACAGAGTTAAATACATGTTTTGATAGTAGTAAGTACACATAATAATTAATGCAGTTTTTAACGTAATGTTTTGGACTTTTATAAACATATGTCTTCACTGTCACGGCTTTGTGGAGAATACTAATTAATTTTTTTTCAATTTGTACCGAAAGTTTATACTTTACAAGATAGCCTTTGTACCGACAGTTTATACTTTACAAGATAGACTTTGTAACGACAGTTTATACTTTACAAGATATCCTTTGTACCGACAGTTTATACTTTACAAGATAGCCTTTGTAAGGACAGTTTATACTTTACAAGATAGCCTATGTAACGACAGTTTATACTTTACAAGATAGACTTTGTACCGACAGTTTATACATTACAAGACAGCCTTTGTACCGACAGTTTATACTTTACAAGATAGCCTTTGTACCGACAGTTTATACTTTACAAGATAGCCTTTGTACCGACAGTTTATACTTTACAAGATAGCCTTTGTAACGACAGTTTATACTTTACAAGATAGCCTTTGTACCGACAGTTTATACTTTACAAGATAGCCGGTACTTGTTACAATTTTTTCTCGAAGAGCTTAGCGAGGTACGTTGAGCAAGCAGGCTGTGGCCACAAAAAGGGGACGTAAATAGTGAAATCTTAGGAAATACCAATACAAACCAATAAATGGTATTTATCATCAATATTATTTAACTAAAATTGTTTAGTGAGATTTTATTATTTTTTTTAAAAACTTTTCATTAAATAAAATATGTTGTCAGTTTTTATTCATAATTTGAAATAAAGATTTATCAATGATGCTAGTAATATTATTAATAACATAACCTATTATTTTTACCATACACAAATACATCCAACTAAGACAAATGGAATAGCTTTTAAAACAATAATTGATAAACAGGATAATTTTAACGTTTGAGTCCCCGTCATTTAAAATGAAAAAAGTAATCTTGACAGAATTAGTACCTTAATAGAGAAAGGCCCTACATTAGGCAGTTTTGAAAAAGTACGCTAGTATTTGGAGGAATAAAATACAAATTAAATGGTTGTCTTTAACTAGAAAGAAAATTAAAGTCGATTAATTTGTCATCGCTGTAAAGTTCTATTCTCGTTTACAGCGAATCCCAAAGTATATATTATTATACCATAAAATGACACAGAAATAAATATATTTGCTGTTAGATTTATATGGAAACTAACCATAGAATCATATTGCTGGGTAATTTATTCCTTGGAACCACAACTAAATGGTTATTTAAAATAAGCAATGTTATCGGCATGGCTCACGCTTCATTTGATTCTACATTCACGGTTAATCGTGTGATTGAAAGGAATCAATTGTCCAAACATGGGTTGGCTCTATGGGGGTAAAGGAGGGGGGGGGAGCAGAAAATAAAGGACATATAGGAAAATATGGAATCTTAGCCAATTAAAATTTACTAAAACCAACTTATAGATCATTTTGGGACAGGAATGTGTCTAAAAACCAAAGTGTAATAATTAACATTGAGCACAAAGTGGCATAAAAAATATCGTATGATGAGGTCATTAAAGAATTTTCAGCCAAGAAAGCTCGCAAGATGAAGTTCTAAACAAATTGTACTTTTTCAATAACTTTTGTACATTTTTGTATAATTATTTCGTATCATATTTTTTATGCTGAAGCCATGACTACATTTAAACATTTATTTTGTTTTTATTTTTCCAATTCAAAATGGAACCAAATCTAAATAAACATCGATGGTAGTCCAAATCCAAAAACTCACATATTTTTAAATACACAAGTCATATAGCTTAGCGAACAGCCACCTGGCCAAAGGGGAGGGGGGGAGGAACGCCATTTTTGAGGTTTTGCCCCACCAAAGAACATTTTTGGTTATGGTCCTGCTATAAGGACGTACCGTACTGATGGATTCCCCATGTTGGGATATAAGGAGCTCACTTTCATCATTTCTTATTACGTTTAGATGCTTAGCTCAATAGGTAGGGTGTCTGCCTACTAACCTAGGAGTCCCGGGTTAGATTGCTACCATGGACACAAAATGTATATTTTACTAAATTTGAGTTTCCTTTTTCACGGTGCTGAATTGGCAGATGAGACACTGAAGTTTGTATTTGTTCTAGAGTTAAGCTAATGTGTAAATCATATACTGATATTATAAGTTGATTATAAAAGTAAACATCAAATATTGGTAACTTTAATTTTTAGTAACATGCTACTTGTCTAGAAACTCCATATTTAAGCTTATATATATTACAATATATGTGCAGTGATGAATAAGGTATTATCTAGAGGAAATGTATCAACATTTTTACGGCGTAGAAAAAGAAACATAATTTTTAAAAAGGTTCACATTACAATGAATCAGTATTTGAACAAAGACCATCCCGTTTCGTGAAAACTAGAGTAGATATTTTGAAGTTTAGTCCACGTGACCTCTGACGCGGGCATTACATCAAGTGAAACTCTTTGAACAAACACATAAATTAAAACCAATCCTGGTCCAAATTAAATGAATGAAGTTTCCCCAGTTTACAAGTAGATAGCATTCATACCCTTGACTATGGCGCTGGTAGTAGCAGGGGCTGCTCTAATACTAGAGGAGAGAGGGAAATTAGTCAATAGTGTCAACCAAAGTATCCCGCCAGTCCAGGGAACGTCATCGTACGAAATTTATTAATTATAAATAATTAAATTAAGAGGTAACCATTAATTAATTTTTCATTATAGCCTATAGAATTAATCTGGTCACTAAAAATATAGATGCATAGAAATAAAATGAAAACTGGTCGATATTTGTTATAGTTAACACTTTAAGAAAACTCACGAGCAGTCTGTTCGATTTTAAGTTCTACATGAAAGACATGTTATTAGCCTCTCGTATAAGTGTAGAGGAATGTAGATAATATTGATTGAACTATTAACTCTTTTATTGCATCATGGACTGCCTTCACCTCTTTCAGCGTGTGTGCGTCTGGCAGGCTTGTGGATTTACAGAAGTGGCAACTTTTGCACAAAAATAGCTTTTTATATTTACAAAATATTTAAATATTTTAATTCAGCAGCATTAATATGATTTGTCAGGATAGTTACAAAACATATGATTTGACGTATCTTTGGTAGTTTTTGTAACATTGTTAGACACTTTCTTTTATATTACTGTGACTGCACTAAACATATTAAAAGGCGTAATGAAACTCAGTGAAAGTCTATCAAAAAAGATATCTAGCAGAGTAATGGTGTCTGCTGTACATAAATCCAACATTGTTAAGGTAGCGGTTTGCTATTTTCAAATCTAGCATACACACAACTATAGAGAAATGTACCCATATCTGAAGCTCCTCAACAATTACACTACACACAATATCACCTCTGAGAGAACTGTGGGTCTTATCAAGAAAAGCTTTATTTTCAATCTCTCTCTCAGTTAACTGTTGCCAAATCTCCTCACTTTCAGCTATATCGGAATTCAGTGGGCTGGGGGTAAGAAGGAGATACTGGCAACACCGACGAACCAGGGTTGCTAAACTTGTCTTAAAATTAAAGGAAAATTGACCAAACGAAAACAAGAGAATGACAAAGCTGTTTAACAAAAGTAGCTATGTAATTCCCTCAGAGATTAAATTCAGTGTATGCATCCTCCTTGATTAGTTGTATTCATTTTTGACTTCAACACCCGTAACACATTATTACTATAAATTAATATGTAATATATCAGATTTTTTTTTTTTCTAAACGAGTGCTTAAGTTATTAAATCTTTCTTGTTCGAAATTGATGTCACTTGTAATTTTGGACATTTCTGGGTCAGGGATAAGGCGATACAATATAAATCAGAGGTTTTCTCTGTGTATAAAAACTTGGTGGAAATACATTACTTTGATGATGATGATGATAATAATAATAATAATTAAGTGGAGTCCCAATAATTACGTGAGACACTCAAATGCATAAGCATATTCTCTCTATAACCCACATAAGCTTCTACACCATTAAAATACTTTTTTTTCCATCACGTCTTACTATCTGTTCGGGTTATAGGCCAAGTTACTATTTACAATATTGTGTTATGGATGAGAAAGGTTGAATTTATAAGTAGTATACACGCAGTTAAGTGTATTATTATTATTAGCACCGCGTCTTACTACCCATTCGGGTTATACGCACTTACGCTAATGTGTAATGGTAGGGTGATTGTGAGATGAAATGAAGGACCTACAGTTTAACGTGGAATCCGAACCACGGTGGAGGCCTGGCATTCCCCACATTCACAAGATGTCTTGTCAGAGGTGAAGGAAGGGTTTGGTAATCAGATAAATCTTTGCCGGGACCAAGGATTGAACCCCGGCCGCCAGCATAGAAGTCTGACACCTTACCCCTAGACCACCAGGTCACCAGTTAAGTGTAGAGAGAGTGGAAACACATTTAGGAAAACTTACCATACTTGCCATGGACGTAAATGGTAGGCTACTATATATGATGGGTATTTTAGCTCAAAGCTGCCCACTTAATCAATCAACCACGGAGTCAAACACACTCATTCTTTCCTTTATTCCAAGTCACGACGAACGAATATTTTATAAACTGCGAATTTAATTAACAGTTCTCTTTACGTTTGTTTTGAACTATTTGTTCAAGTACCAGTAATATTACTGGGACAATACATTTTTTAGCTACCCACAGTTTGGGTATCACTGTATTATATATTTAAGAACCTTACATATTAGAAGTTTCAAAACGTTGTATAAAAATATATAGGTTCATATTCAACAACGTTTAACGCGAAATGTAACCGTTATAGAATTAAGTTAAAAGGGGAGAAACCACAGATTTAATTTTTCTCAAACAAATAGAGATAAGTTTTTAATGAAAATAAGATAAACGAAAATGGTTTTAGTGGTTTTGATTCTTTAGAACTATTATTCTCACGATAGGATTTCCTTTAAAGCCTTTAAAGTACATAAAGTCCTTACACGCTAACACAAATTCCCGCAGTTTGACGAAATAAAATCATATTTTTTAAAGGTGAACCTAATAATCTATTATCAAGAAAAAGATTTGTGTTTAAAATTAGTACGGCTTTTTTTATTGTTTTCAAAATAAATATCACCGTTTTTTATATTAAACAAAACAAGAAAACTTTACTAACATTCATTTGTATAAATTTTCGAAATCATAATCATCGACTTTATTATATGAACTAACAAAACCACGTATTAATTAACATTGAGGTATTGAGTCAGCACTTGTTTTAATAGAGAATATAAAGATTACTCATACTTTTTGGAAAAATCATTTAAAGCATAGGCGGTTGAGGTCAAACCTAGGTCTGCTGATAACTCTTCTAGTTTTACCTCTAACGGTGTTCATACATTGTATAGCAGTTCATGTTGGTTTTTGCCCTAAGTTGTGCCTTAATGTTAATTAATACATTTTAACTGACTAATTAATTACAATATAAGTTTTATTGAAGAGATCTGGTCAGAGTAAATAAATACTGCAAAACTAGTTTACAGGTATTGACATTGAGATTATAACAAGGTCCTATTATAAGGTTTCAGCCGCAAATATTCCTGTTGGTCTGAATATTCTATTAATAATATAGTCCACAAAAAATGGTCAGTATAATTATATATCTTCGTATCCGTCAGCACGAGCAAGTCCTTTAAAACCCCTGCAATGTTCTAACCGCGATCTGTGGCACAGATGTGCTATGTATTTCATCTATATACTCGGTTCCATCGACACAAAGCGTTTTCATGCGTTGAACAATAAATTCAACAGTTAAAACTTAAAAGTGGATCAGAGGCTCAGTTTATTAAATGCTGGAAATTAATTTGTGAATAGGAAAATCGCATTAAAGCTTATAATAGTCAGCATAATTTCCTGACCCAGATTTTTTCGTGAAACAGAAATTGAAATTAATGTTTTGTGAAATTATGAATTCATGTAAAACACTTTAGGCAGTCTTGAGTTAATAGAAACATGACAAAGAAACTTGAAAGGATTTTTTAAAATGAATTACATTTATAATGCTACTATTGGACATCATATTTATAAAATAAAATTAACTTTATATCAAAGTTAAAAACCATATATTGTTCAAACCCCTACTCGTGTGTCTTGATTCATGTTAAATGTATTCTATGTTTATCCATAAAAAGTAGCGATCTTAGGTTTTTCAGTTCGACTATGATGTAGATTAAACTATCTGTCAAGTTATGACTGTCACCTTGCAGCAGGAACGCTGTGTGTGGACTTTAAAATAATGTTTATTATAAAGCATGAGATGGGTGATTTTATTTTAAATGGGTGCGTAGACAACTTTTCTAGAATGGACTTTAAAAAGTATATATGCATGTAAAAGTGTTTTTTTTTTGTTAAATTAAAGTTGGTATTATTTAATGTTTGTCAAAACTGTCATTTTAGTTGTTGTTTGTAGTAAACCAATATTTAATGTGTCGTAAGAATAAAATTTCTAGTGAAAATTTCACCAAATGCCAAGTATTTATTTTGTTATAATATATTATTTAAACGTGTGTGTACAATTTATATATTGTTTCAATACTGTGATAGTTATAACAACATATTTTCTCACTAAAACAAGTTATGAGTGTGTGTAGCAGATAAAATATTAGTTAACGCTGGAGACTTGGAGAACTTCATAGAACTTTATGTTTACATAATTCCTTAAAATTTCTATATGCCCACTAAGTATTAATAAGTGTATATTCTATCAAAAGAGAGTGTATAATACTTATAATTGCTAGGAACATCTGTAACTAGTCCCTAACAACCAACTTATCATATGACGCACAAGTATCACTCTCACCAGTTTCTCTAAAACAGTTGCTCAAGCTTGACCCCATATTTCTAGCGCTGCAGCGATGTTATTCCTGGGCTAGGGCATTTTATACGGTAATGAGGCGAATTTGTAATGGGGCAGCGGTGGCAAGACGGGCTAGAATCACGTCCGGTTTAACACGGCGCTGGTTATGAAATCATGGTGGATGTTGGGAGGGGGATGGGGTTCAAGGAGGATAAAGAACCGAGCTTGGATGCCAGAATTACCAACCTGGCCAACGCTCTTTCATCACGTCAAGGGAACACGATTGATTAGTTTTTAACTAAGGATAAAATAGATTTACAGTTAATCAACAAACGCCATAAATATGTATATAGCTTTCATGCTCATGTATAAATAAACCAATGAGTTTAATTAAGTAAACTAAAATATTCAAAAGAAGAAAAATGAAAAAAGTTGCGTACGTTTAATATAGAATATAGTCCACATCATTGAGCCCTCGTAATAAATGTAACGTTCATCTTGTCTGATTTGTTAGTTATGTTGGGGTATAATATCTACTACAGGATGAATATAGTGCTGTTTTCATTAATGATTTTTTGCTGTACCTCCAAGCAAATACAGGTATATTCCTTTTAAAAATCTATTTTCCTATTTCCTTAATGCAGATAACGTATGTGTATACCCGAATCTCGTATTAGTACTACACGGTGGAAATACAAATTAATGAAACACAATATTCTTTTATTAAATCTTTTTATATTCAGCTTAAGATTGCATACTCTTAATATAAAATATTGATTTACCGGGCGTCCATATTGAAATCTCAGTCGTGTGCACCGAGAATGGTTTTCCACATGGAATTAATCATTGTGGTTTTCCAATCCCCTCTCCAGGCAAAGAGCGTGCATTTTCCATGAGCTAACCGACTGACCACTTATAATACGTTATTAGCAGCCTGTTTAAAATAATAGCAATAAATAAATCGATAACATAATTGTACAAATTTTTTCACATAGTATGTTATAGATTTCTTACTTTCTGTATGGCATTAAAAACTCGAAAGTTAATTGCTTCACTTACAAAAAGTACGTAACCTATCTTTATCTTGATCTCTATCCGCATCATCACACCCATTCCTTATCTCGGGCTGATTCCATCCAGTTCATTTCATTAAACCACATTTATTTTAGGCCCATTCTAATGTTATCTTCCCATCTACCTCTAGGTTTTCTCAATGGTCTCTTATTATTGGGTTTGCTAGTCATTACCCTGGACAAGGATCTAGAAACTTCCAATCACGCCGCATGCCCTGCCCACCGTAATCCACGAAACTTGATTAGTCTAACAGTGTCTTATAATAAGTACAGATTATGTAGATCCTCATTTTGTAACATCCTCCACTCCCCAGTAGCCTTATCTCTTTATGGACCAAATCTCTTACTAAACAACTTGTTTCCAAACACCCTATATTTTTTTTCGTCATGTGAGGTAAAATACCATGTTTCACACCCATAAAGAACAGCGAGTAAACTTATTATTTTGTATTTGCTGAGTTTTATATTCCTTGAAAGCAGGCAAAATGTCAACAACTTATTGACCAAGTAGTAGCATGCATTTCCCGACTGTATTCTTGCTCTAATTTCCACTTTAATATCGTTATTGTTTGTTAAAATCGTTCCTAAATATTGTATAAACCCATTAACAATGTCAAATTATATGTTGCTCTCAGCAATATCTAAATTATCATTATGTGATAATATATTTGGTATTTCCAGCGTTCACTTTTAAATCTATTTCTTTAGTAGCTTCTAACAAAATTTCGGTACTTTTTCTTATAGCTTCTTTACTATTGCCCAACAAAGCTAAATCCCCTGCATATCATAATAGTTTCATTGTACTGTTTAGTGTCTACCCTTCCCTACTTTCTTGCATTACCATATTAGCATACTCTAAGGTTAAATTAGAAATAAACGGGGAAAGTGCATCTCTTTGTTTCAAGTAATTATGTATTCCGAAAGTATCTCATAAGTGACATCTAAGCCATACCCTGCCACACGTATCAGTTAAACATACCTCAATTAGCTTGTCAAGTTTTTTGGGTATCTCGAAATTAAGTAGAATTTCATATATATCTCATTGTTTCTTTGAACTGAATCATAGGCCTTTTTAAAATGCACCGTCAAATGGTGTTCCCACCTTTTTCTCATATTGATTGAAAAGAAAAAAATCTGATCCGTTGTTAATCTATTTCGTCAAAATCCACATTGGTGATCCCCAATTATATCCTCTGCATTAGGCACAAATCTCATTCAAATTATGCTAGATGAAATTTTGTAGATTGTTGGTGGTAGTGAGGTACCCATATAGTTATTATTACAATATGTTTTATATTCCTTTTTTAAAATTGGGTATTTTAATGCCTTCATTCCATCCTTGTGGTAATAGTTCATGGTTCCATAAGGAACATATTTTTGATGGATTTCTATTACTAACACTTCACCACCTCCATTTATTAACTTGGCTGGAATTGAATTTATACCCGAAGATGTATGATTCTTTAGCTTAATAATAGATTCTTTGACTCCACTAAAAATTGGCTTTTGGAATAATGATTCTGCAGTGTGGATTTCGATAGCTTCATCTTATTCGGATCCTTGATGATGATGATTTAAAATATTCCTGAAGTGTTCGTTCCATCTACTCAAAACCATTACTATCTTTAAACAAATTCTACCTTGGATTTTCCGTTAATACTTAAATAAAGTTCCTTGATTTTATTATTTTTGCTTCTTTGTTCTAATCCGCTACGCTGAATATGGTACTGGCCTTCCTTCTTGCATTGCCCAAAGTGTTAAAGCTCAATTCATTCTGCCTTTCTAACCTATGTTAATATTTCTTCCTTTCTCTCGTCTATTAATTTGAACATTCGTTGTCAAACCATGGTTTCGTCCTAATATTATTGCATAGACTGACTATTATTTGCTACATTTCTAATATTATCCCTTACAATCCACCAATTTTTCTATGGATCCCTGTTTTCTCAACATCCCGTGAGAACTGTTTTATAGATTGGAACTTTAAAAATAGTATTTCAGTAAATTATCCTTAAGTAAGTTTTCCTCATAAAAACAAACATAACATTTGTTTATCACAATAAACACTCTTCATATATCAATTTAAGTAAATTTTTAGGCCATTTTTAAGATATTGCAATTTTAAAAAACTCCGTTATTTTTTAGTACCACGGTACTCTCAAATTATTTTTGTTTTTAAAAATGAAAACTTATTCTTAATTATCATGAAAAACAATTCTCAGATATCAATTTTTAATTAGGCTAAATCTTAAAATGCATTTTTAAAAAATTTCTAAAAGCTTTCATAAATAAACCAACCTTAAATTAATTCATTTTATAGAAACCCATGTACAGTTTTATATAGCGTGTTGAATAGTCTGACAATACAAATGTTAAACAAAATCGTTAGAGCTATTTTAAAAATCTGTTATTAGTGAGCTACTATTAGGGTATATTAATGTTTTTAAGAAAACAAAATAGGATAAAATTATTTTTAATGTAGAAAACTTAACAGATACCCTATTTTGAAACAAATCGTTAAGGTGATTTTGTATGTATACAAATTTAAAAATAATCAGTCATCAGTAAGTTACTCTCAAACAAATACTTCTCTAAAACAAAAAGTTTTATTTGTCATGTCCCCACTATCAGTTTTAAACAAATAATTAAAGCCATTTTCGAAAATCACTTTTCACTACACTACAATTTAATGAATTTAACCCCAAAAACAGCTCCTCAGTGTTATTTATCATGTCATACACTTCTAAGATAAATTTTTTTAAACAAAAGTGTTAAAGCTATTTTTGATACATTTTTAATTCAAATATACACCTCAACCGTAAACTACCCTTAGTTTGAGGGCTTAGGTCAAAGTAAAAAAATAATAATTCCCAAGGTTTAGCTTTATACAATCTAAATATCAAGTTTGAACAAAATCTAACCAATTGTTTGGTACCCATGGTCAGGGAGAGACAGACAGACCGAGATAATTGGAAACCCACCTTCTGGATTCGGACTCACATAAAACGCAAGAATTCATAAATATCTTGAGATAATTTTTTTTTTCACGATTTTAATACTTTCTCTTTATATGAATTAGAACGTAATAGTGCTTTATATCGTTGGTGGGATCTAAGTATGCTACCTGTCTATTTGCCATGCATCTTCCTACCCATTCGGGGTGTACATGTTTTAGTTGCAGTGATGACACAGAGGTGATGAAATGGGGAGGAAATGTGACCAAATTTGTGTATGGAGAGAGTGGGAAACCTTTAAAGAAAATCCACCGACAATGCACCCATCCCGGGCCTTACTACACTATATGACCTTGACATGTAATCTGCGTGTCCACCAATGTGGGTTGGATCACATATTAAGATTTAATTAACTAAATGGTGTATACCTTGCGGCCTGACCTTCTAATCGTTTGCCATTCCCAAAATGAGCTTGTGCGTGCGATCGTTCTTTATTTTTCTTAATATATTTATCTGTTGACAGTGTAAGCCCTTGTCTCCTGACAATCTCTTCCAAATTGGACGGCAGCAAACTCCCAATACAATTCTATCGAACACCAGTTGTAACATAGTGGCCCTCTTTTGTTTTCTGGATTGTATCTACTTTGATTACGTGCTTTCAAGCCCTACGACAAAGGGAAAACAACGATTCTTTTAAGGTTTTTTGTTTTGTTTTGTTTTGTTTAAAGGAGAAAACGAGGAAGGGCATGAGAATGTAGCAACAGCAGTGGACGAGATAAAATGGCAACCATTCCAGAGTGTAGTTCTCGGGGGTTGGAGGTGGGAAGGAAGAAAATAGAAAAAAACAACAACAACAAAAAAAAACAGAAAACAAAAGGCTAACGATCGCAAGAGAAACATTTAAACTCAAGGGAGAAACGCGCTCTTTGAAAAGACTGCCCATTGGCTGGACAAATAGGTTTCCTGAAACTGTCACTAGAGGGGGTTGGTGGAGGGGCAGCGGCAATTTGGGAATAAGTACAATCCGATAGAGAGAGAGAGAGAGAAAGTCGTATCGGGGGTCAAGAAATCCTACTCTACGAACTTTTTATTTGTCTATGAAGTAAATTGCAAGTACATGGGTCATTGGAAATACATCCATAATGTTAAGCTACAAATAAAATACCTATAATAGTTATTGTTGTGTGGTTCAATTGTTATTGATTATATCCCTCATGCAGGGTTGTGTTGTTTTGGGGTTCAATATCCCACCTCCCCACTTCCATCCAAATATATCATCAATAATGGGTGCCTGTGTTCATCTTCAATACGGGGGAAACTAGATTATTAGCTTATAGAACCCATATCAGGCATAGCAACCACATCCCCAAGTGTATTTGAGATATGTACATTAGATTTCTTCAAAAAGTCTTACAATGTTTAAGAAAAAAAATTCAGGGTATTTATTTCTTGTTGAAAAACTTCCCCAAAAGCCACAAATTATAGAATCCCCCTCATCCCCTTTTAAAATAAATGTAGGTTTATAGCCTTATCCTCGACCAAGCTATATGGATCAATAAAATTTGATTCACACTGATAGGACTGTGTCGTGGGAAATCACTTTTGAAACGATTCAAGACGACACAGTCAAAGCACGGCCTGCGCACAGTCCTACCAGTGTGAATCAAACTTAATATTTCATTTACAACATTATTATTTATTTATCACCACGTCTTACTACCCGTTTGGGTTATACGCTTAAGTACTAATTGAGCTAATGGGTTAGGAATTGGGAAAGTGTAATTTAGAGGAAATGAACCCGCATTCGCGTGGAAGGAGAGTAGAAAACCATTTAGGAAAATCAACCCCCAGTTTACCCGACCGAGATTCGATCCTCGATCTAGCTCAACATGAAACTAGCACGTCAGCTAACTACGTCATCGAGGGGGGTAAATTTACAACATTGATAGGCTTATAGAGAATTAGTCATTATATTAATATTCAATTATTTTTTATAAAACAATATTATTTAAGAAGTTTTGGTTGTATACTAAATATAACACGCTAAGCACCCTCGAGTTTTAGACAGAGTTACTGTGAATTCACAAGTTCGCTGAAAAACTAGCATAGAACAGAATCGTGGTCACGTGACTAACTCTAAGCCAATCACAAGATTTCCGCTTTATCGGCGCGAGCTGTTCCACCAAAGTTCAACTCATCTCTTCTTTTTCCGCTCTGTCTGAGATGTTCGACAGAGGAGAACCATCTCAAATCAGTGCGCATACGTATTATACAACGCATGCGCTCTACGGCCATAAGCCATCAAACAGCTTTGTTGGCCGTTGTAGGAGATTTGCAATAACCCGTTAATGTAAAGCGTGTGTATCGATGTTTGGATTGTGCCACGACATAACGTTATAATTTGAAAACATCAATCAGGAGAATGATCTAAAATATATGTTTATCTACAAGAAACTAAAATATGTTTGTAGTTGGCTGTTTTAAGTTAGCGTTGCAATGAATCATAGGTCAACATAGAGCGTGTAAATTGCTGGGCCAATGGGGCAGATTCTGCTATTTTCGGCGAACGTGTGATACAAGCTTCAAGAATAGTATACAGCTTGCACCAATTCAGAGAATAATGGTTCCAATAATTCAGTTTCAACTGGCCTCCTCTAATACCAAAAGAGCGGTTGATTCGTTGACAAAGTTCATAGGACGGGAGCCCACTTAGTCACATGTGGTCTAGCTAAGCCTTTAAGATGTCACTCTCTCACTAGAATGGATACTCTCGATGGGGATATCATGATCGAATCCCGGTCAGGTGTCTTTAGAGTGATTTTTAATAAATTTCTTCCCATTATCCCTCCTCGCACACATGGATAAATTTACTCCAAATAATACCTTCCTGATCCTTATCTATAGTCCCCTATTATCCGGATAATCCAAAAAGGTGGCAAGGCCTGGTGCCAAAGAATAGTTATTTATTATTATCTTTCATTGCATCTCACTGGCCAATTAGGTTAGAGATATAGAAATGAAATGAGCTTAGCAGCTATGTACACACATTTGCGTGGCGGGAGAAATAAAAACAATTTATTAAAAACCATCCTTGAGGTACACCCAACAAAGATATAAGTCTCCATATTCGTATATTTTGCAATCCATGCTATTTTGAGGATGTCTTAAATGAAGCGACTACAAAAGTCGGCGATATGTTATTTAATTTAAAATATGAAAACAAGTCAGAATATAAACTAACATTTCATCTTTAAAAAAGTTGATGTTTTAAAAATGTCGATAAGACTAAAAAGAAAAGAGAGAATTTAAAGTTTATATTTTTTTGTTTCGCGTATAATTACCCTGTCTGAATATACGCATGTAATTACACTAATATAGTAGGAATGAAGAAGGTATACTTGTAGAGAAAGTGTAACAACGTTTGCATGAAGTGAGAAGAGGAAAGCCTTTTAAGAAAAGCCACCTGGTTGGGATTCTAACCTCGACCTTTCCGTCACGGGAAAACAAGACAGAGATAACGGAACAAAAGAATAAGATAAGCATACCTTCTGGTACTGAGGAGGGGAAGATAAAGCGACAGGGAGAGAGAGGAAAGAAGGTTTGTCCATCACCTAGCACATCTCTGGTTTGAATCTAGGTCAGTACTTGCTCTTGTACTCCCGTTGATGTGAGGTATGAGCGTTTCTCTCTCTTACCAATATTGTTATAATTTGGAACAGTTTTATTTAAATGTTTGGCCGTTTGATGCTATAATACATAAAAGGGATGGCTTGTGTTATGTTTTTTTTTTTCCTGTCAAACCTTTTCGAATCGAGGTAAATGAACATTAAGTTATTTTAATATGATCATTCGTTTATCATTTTGAATGGGCCTAAACTTATCCTCCTTTCCCACGGTCCACGTCTCTGCCATCTTTTTTTGTTTACCTTTTCTGACGTTGGAAATTAAAAAATTGAATTATAGCTTCAAATGGCCGAACGGTAACGGATCAAATTGGAAAATGTTGTGTGGATTGTTACCGGGAAAATAACATCGTTCTTAATGCAGTAGTCAAACTTTAAAGTGATCATATACAATATGTAGAGATTTTTAATGTTTATAGAGAAATTATTCAATAAGATATTTAAAATTCAGACTAAGCATTTAAAAGCGTCCAATGTGAAACTTCTGCTTAGAAGTGAATACTTACTTACTCTATGAGACTAGGAGCTTGAAAGTAGGCCTACACTGCCACGATTGAAAAAAGTACGCCACCTGAACCGTATCTTGAGCTAGTTTTATTTAGTCCACCTCATTGAACCTATCTCCCTCAGGTCCGTTCTTATATTATCCTCCAATCTGCGTTTAGGTCTCACCAAAGGTCTCTTCCCATTGGGTTTGCTAGTCAATACCCTGAACAAGTATAAGTTATAGTTTGCACGCTGCATGTACTCACCATAACATGTGAAATGATATATTATTATGAGTACATGGTATGTAACTAAGCATTATTTAGCCTCCGCTACTCACTAATAGCTTTATTCCGTTTTGGAAGGTAAAAGTGCATGTTTCACACTCATAAAGAAACACCGGTGAAACTAGATTTTGTATATTTAGACTTTTACATTTCTTAACAATAGGTGAGATGTTAACCACTTAACGACTATGTGCATATCCAGACCATTGTTTTGATACGCTTCACTCCAATATTGTTATTACTAGTTAAAATTGCTCATAAAGATGTGAAATTAATTATTAGCGCTACCAAGTGATATGTGGTTTCGATATTTAGACATTATATTTTATTTAACTTGATTAGTTACAATTTTTATTTTATATGTGTAGTATTTTTAGTTTATTAAATTGTGTGTTAATTTTTTATTTAATGTGAATGTGTATCACGTTAAAACTTAATGGGTGCAAGAAAAATATCTAGGACCCTATTTCTGGCAACTTAGGTAAAAACCAAATCTAATCTATAAATTTACATTGGATCTACTAAATAGTCCTTAGCTCTTTAGTATATTGTACTTTACTGAAAGAATATCACTCACCACTCTGATGTCACAACGAATAACAAAGAGGTCTCTGTACTCACCTGAAAAATAAGAAAAACATATTAGCAACAACATATGAGAAATATCCTACCTAGGAGTCATGAACCAATTTAAGTTTCGGCACGTATCAGGTAAGTTCAGAAGCTTATATAGACTATAACCTTAAATCCACTCTTTAAAGTCACGAAGTGATTATAATAATTATAAGAGGGTGCACAGTTCCAATAAAAATTGTAAAGGTTAAAATGGTTTAAGCTTAGAATACATTTTGGTATTGTCTTGATGTTTGAAAATAATCATAATTATTATTCCCGTTATACATTGATGAGGCTTATTATTTTAATTTCACAACGCTTTCACCTTGTTTTTACTTCTAGGCTGATGATGACATGAGGGATGTCCTGGAATTAAATGACAACTTTTTATCTTCATTTAAAAAGTTTCTCATCTAATGCCGCTATGCTCATGTCAGACAGTCAACAACTGTTGATATCATCGTGTGAAGAAAAGTAAAACGAAACGTTACTCAAGCCATATTTTATTTATTTTGGCCAAAAAAAAGTTTTGCTTTAATAACTACAAAATCACTGGCCTTTTCTCGTGTCCTTTTCCACCTAACCTTAACATCCCCAATTAATATAATAGCTCATAAGCTAAACTAAAGTAGTAGTATATTCCAAAATATTGAAATATAATACAATTATGTTTATAGAAAACTCCAAATAAGTGACACTTGTAGGATTGCTAATAAAAAAATAGTCTGGCCATATTAACCTTTATATACCAACACATAGGCAATTTCTAGTAAAAAGTGGAGAGAATACCTTAAAACAATGGATCCTAACCATTTATTAATTGGCTCCTTAAATATCCTAAAATATTTTCAATGCCCCTTGCTTTTACTAACATATTAACTATTAATTTTTATTCTAAAATAGTGGCTTTATTTACTGATTATAGTAAAAAAAACAACCAGAAATTAGCTTACCTAAATGTATTTAATGAAACTTCTGCTGTTGAAAACTTTCCACTAATTTGTCTTTTATTTTTTCAATGCATTACTTAAAGCTATTTGCATGCAGGAGTCAATTCGTAGTCGATTCGCTACTTAGTTTTAATATTTACCATAGTGGGAAATCCCTTTTCACATAAATAGAGGGCCGTGGCCATGCCTCCCCTCCCCCTTCCCCTCTTAGTTAGGAATCGCTGGCTTAAAACATCAAAGTCCTATTTTAAAACTAATCGTCAACGTTATCTTCAGATCCTATTTCTATGAAAACCAACCATGCTGTCCACATGACCACAACCATTAATATGCTTGTACATAGTACAACCACTTTGTACGCCTGGCTTTTTGGGAGTAGGGTAATACATCAAAGTCTCTCTTTACCGCGCACTGACCTCTTAACATTGGGATGATATTTCTTGTCACAACGGAGACCCTTTAACCCTTTCCCCCCATGTTCCGGCAGTTTTCATGCAGCCGCATGAAACTTCATCTCTAAACAGTCTAGGGTTTCTGATCAATTACTTACGTCTGGTATCTTTGCCCAGGGATCAAGTTCATATATGATTAATCGCCTAGTCGCCAACCTGTACGTACATACAAAGACCTATACACACGAGCATAACACGATGGGGTAGTGATAATCGTAGCTCATGTTGGCATCCAGCAGAGCACGTGACAAGCATGCGTGCCTCATTCAGTGGTGTCTTTTACTCTATCTGCATCTTTTATGCGAGTCGGTACCAGGTTTGATTGAATATGCAAGGCTAAACTATAAATGCACTATTACCCACTCTACAATCATGACGATTAATCGATACCCATTTACTACGGTTACAGAATCAATGATTGAAGCGTAATGCATTTACAACCAGTGGTGCACTCAGTAGGAGGGTGGATTGGGTGGTGTGTGAGATGATGGGGGGGAGGGGGAGACCGGGGCAAATTTCACCCCTCTCCCTTTCCTTGAACAAAGATAGAAGGTAATCTTAATAAAAGCCTAAGATATAAGAGGTACACTACAGTACACTGAGGATAATATGTCGAAGACCAGGCTAATAACATGGAATTCAAAAATTACACATTAAAAAGGCCTTTAAATATTAGGGAATGTACAAAATTAAAAGCTTCTAAACATTTTATGTTATACTCTCCCATAAGTAAATTTCTACGTAAACCATTGTTTAAAAAATTTAGACAGCGAGCATACTTACCAAGTATATTATGAGAGAATATATTATAATAATTTGCAGTTTAGATATTATCTAATAAAGCAAACCATAATAGTTATTTTTAGATCGATGATGTGATACGTTGCACCTAGGTTTGTGTGTACACATCTCTAAGTAAATAGTAGTTTGCTGGTGAATGTTCGTAAATATGCTGGGTCATGGGTAGACCTTTAACCAGATGCAGACTAACAAGTGCCTAACTCAATGTTGCTCAACCGTATTAGTAGGGGAACACCTACCATTTGGCAAGAACCTTATATTTTATCTCTATGTTCAGAAGGTATGAGTTAAGAACACAGTATATTAAAAATACTCTTTCGTGATAACAAAATATATACTGTATAGTCTTTAAATTAATACTAGGCAACTAAAAATATGTTTATGGTGCAGTAATGTGAACTTAATCATATAATTCTATTTAGCACCACGTCTTACTACCCGTTCGTATTATACACCTATGTCCTGAATACACTAATGGGTTGAGGATTAGGAAGGTTGTATTAAGAGGAAGTGATCCCACATTTGCTTGGAAGGAGAGTGGCTACCCATTTAGGTAAAACCACCCCCAGTTAGTCCAAGCGAGATTCGAACCTCGATCTCCCGGTCTTCGGCAATCTAATCCAACACGAGATTATCGCGTTAGACCACGCGACCACTGAAGCGGGTTATTATTACTGTTGATTTTGATAAGTAAAATGCACCTTAGATTGAGGTAGAGTTTTTATATAGCTACCAGCGAAGCCGAAAAGCATGTTTTCGTTTTGTTTTTCCTAGTAGATTTAATTGATTAAAAATAGAGGAGAAAAGTGATAAACAGAAGGTAAATATTTACTATAACATTTTGACCAAATTAAATCCATCAAATTCATAAAACTAATCTTTGTAAAAAATAATTATCACTTCTCAACCAAAATACTGTTATGTGCAAACGAATTTGACCATTTAAGATGAGTTTAAACTACTCTACAAAAATTAATATAAAATCTATTAGATTTTATTAGATTCTCAGAATGAATAACGAAGAGGTGGTATTATTAGTTAAAAGAATATTCCAACCTATATAACCTATCTCATCCCAAGTACCACGAGAGTTTGGTGAATGTTTGACACGGCGGTTCCGCGCGGCACGTTACATGGGCAGACCTCCGGTGGGAAGCTCACAGAATGTTCCACCCGGCGGTTCGGCGCAGTTCCGTGCAGCTCTGCTTAGTGGGCGGCTATCTTAAAGTACCACGCATTCCCTTACAGTTAAATGTTCATAGGAACGACCTTATCTGACAGCTTTAAAATCTAATAAACTCTTCACGTGTAAAGTTATGTAATCCACATCGGTCACTTTTGATGGACATGATCAGTACCTATATAATATTGATAATTTATTAAAATGTTAACAATGTTGACAGTAAACTATATGGTTGTACTTTCTAAAATACCCTCTGTAATGTTCTCTTCGTGATTCCAAGCTAGAAATTAAATTGTAACGCTACTTTTCTTGGGTTCACTTTTCTTGTCTGGACGTTACTTGTCATGAAATTAATAAATAGTTACGTTTAACCATAGTTTTTCAAATTTGAACACCAGATCTATCTTATGGTGGAAAAACAGGTCTACAAATTATTTTTGATTATTTCAAAAGGAATAACACTCGATTATCCATAAATTATCACAGTCGGAAAAGAAATAAAATTTTTGATATTCAGTAGTTTTAAAGTTTGAATATTTGGATGCTAGCGTGCCACGGACCTTATACAGAGGGAGGGGTTGCAGGCCGGATGAGTTGGAAGAGCCCTTTTCCTTGTTTATAGTCATACAAGAAGGATTATCGAATCTTCAAATTTCACGAGACTTCACCATGATTTCATCAGCTTTTAGAAACGATAGAGAGAGAATAAAACAATTGCCAGAAAAAATATTTGGGAATGACTTGTACCCAAAATACTCGTAAGAGGGGTATAATTCTGTTAACAAAGCCAAGATTTTAAGACGGCAACATAGTCTTGTCAACAGCATAAAAAATAAAATAAAATAGCCACCCATGGTTGTTAAACCAGAAGAGAAGAATTTATAGCACATATGGATTCATTCGGTTTAATATTATAAAAATGTTCATTAACTTGAAATGTATTAAAGGTGGGAGCTTTTGATATGGAATAATATGAAAAGGAAAATCTAAATCATTACACCATCTAATTAAATTTGGACTCTATTTCACTATGATAAACTAGAAATTGTCTCATGCAATAGCCTGAAAATTAAATAAGACTAAAGAAAGTGTATTGTATATGATTTGAAAGTAAATTAAAACAGAATTAATTATTTGCAAATAATTAATATTCTCATAAGCATCTAGGAAGAAAAATATTTCCCGCCTTTATAATGCTTATTTCACTTTAATTATTTGACAGTAAATATTTTATTTAACACATTTAGGATAAATGATAATCATCATTCATAAGCAAATTTATTAAAATTATATATTTTTCAAAGCAAGTATTAAGTATTTGGATAAACAAAACTGTAAGGCAGTTCTAAATAATAGAAGAGAATATTTATTTCACAAAATAAAACTATCAGAATAATTTTGCAACCAATTAGATTGTAATCCTAAAAAAATACCTTTTGTTGGGATACTAACAATACACCTTTTTGTTTGTGAACACATTTAAAAAGTTATTTAGCTTTTAGATAATGCTTTAAAAAACATAAATTTTAATCATTTTATTCAAAGCGCTAACTCAAGACATAATCAACTTACTTAAACAAACAAATTACTCAATTATGTATTAATAAGGAGTCCACAATTATTCTGTACAAATCTTTAGTTAATAGCCTGCTGGTCCAAATTAGTGAAAATGACTGGACACGTTAATCTATCACGAGGCCTTTGAATTCTAGCGTCAAAGCTCTATCATTAAGAAATCCTGGTTCATCTGGTCATCGTTTCTAGTTGCTGTGTTGTATTTAATATAATTAAGAAAGGTCCCGACTTCAATTCATGTGTACAAGCTGTCACTTTTCACTTGATTGAATTTGACAATGTTATCAGGATAGCTATGTGCTATAACCGTGTATCTGTGTAGGCGGCCGGGGTTCAATCCTTGGTTCCGGCACAAATTTATCTGATTACCAAACCCTTCCTTCACCTCTGACAAGATATCTTGTGAGTGTGGGGAATTCCAGGCCGCCACCGTGGTTCGGATTCCACGTTAAACTGTAGGTCCCTCATTTCATCTCATAATCACCCTACCATTACACATTAGCGTAAGTGCGTATAACCCGAACGGGTAGTAAGACGCGGTGCTAATAATAATAATGTATCTGTGTTGAAACTGATTTAAAAATAACGCCCGCTGCAATTGTTTTAAGCGTCACTCTATTACTAGACTAGCCTGTTGATGACTCAGTTTGGGGCTCTAATCCTGGTTGGGTCTACCGAGAATGGATTCCTAAATGTTTTCCCACTCTCCCTCCACGCAAAACGCGAGTATATTACCTCTAAAATGTTTCCTTTCTCATCCCTACCCCACTAGAGTAATTATTATCATATATGCGTATAGCTTCAACAGATAATAAGATGAGGTAGTATATTATTTTTATTAACAAACCTTTGTGTTAATTCAAAATTGTGTAACTAATTTTCAAATGATGCCTAAGGTATTGACCAACAGATATTGTTCGCAAACACTCTTTCTTAGCAATAAATATACTGTTCAGCTGCATTCAAATCAAAAATATATTGTTTAAAGACTAAAAATAGGACTAGCATAATCTAAAATCACTAACATCGGTGAGCCCATGGATTAAGGCGTCTTGAATACGATATCGCAAAGTAACCATTATTTCAGTTAAAAATAATTTATTATGTATACGACGACATAATGTTTGACGTAACAGGCGTCTGCTTGAAAATATTTCATATTTATTGGGAAAAACATCTTTTATAACGGCTTCCAAATCCTCTTTCCCCAATTATCCACTAAAATTGCTTCATTAAAAAAAAATGCAATCAATTGTGTGAAAGAGTAGCTTTCGTTCTTTAACAACACTGAAGGATTCTTGTAACGATGAACTAAAGATAGCTTTCTGAACCTTTAATTCAAATTTAACCCCAGCCAACCTACAGTGTTTCAATTCTTTATTTAATTTCACATAATCATCACGTTTCGTTTCATGATATATTTTAACTTTGTAGTTCCTAAATACAGCAACTATTTATCTGCAAATAAAACATGTTAATCTGAAGTTACCCGCCTCGGTTGTGTAGTTAGCTAACGTGCTAGTCGTGTTGAGCTTGACTGCCAAAAACGGGGAGATCAAGGTTCGAATCTCGGTCGGGAGAAATGGGGCGGGTTTTTTCTAAATGGTTTTCCACTCTCCTTCCACGCAAATGCGGGTTCACTTACTCTAAATTCAAACTTCCAATTCCTAATCCATTAGCGTAATTAGTACTTAAGCGTATAACCCGAACGGGTAGTAAGACGCGGCGCTAAAAAAAATCTTAAGTTTTTTACTGTCTTATGTAACCTCGTTATTTTTAAATTCATTATGAAAGGTAAAATATAAATATATTCATTAATATTAAAATATCTACTTAACTTACTTATTTAAGCTTATTTGAATTTAGGAAAATGTTCGACCTTGATGATTCCTGGGGTTTCATGGACGCAACGTGGCGCGAAGAAGAAAACGTCTGGTGGGTATTCGGGGAGGTACAGCTTGTATATTATATTTCTTGTTATTTATGGTGCCAATTGAAACTAGAGAACGATTTGCTACCGCTGTAATCATTAGTGTAAAAGTAATCTAGGGGTGGGTCGCAAAGAATAAAATGGTGGGCCACGGGTGGGCCATGCCTGGTCTAAATCGTCACTCTCTCAATAAAATGGACCACCGATGACGGAAAGTTCGCAGTTTTCATCCCAGTCGGGTGTACTTAAGGTGTTTTTCCTAATTTGGTTTTACTCTCCATACACGTAAACGTGGGTACATTTCCTTTAGTATCTATAACATAGCCTTAATTAGAACATAGGTGTATACAATTTTAGAAAACATTATAAAAGTGGTTGAAAGTAAGGAATGGTTATAGTTTAAAAAAATAGGTGTATAACCCAAACAGGTATTAAGATGAGCTGCTAAATAAGTAAAAAATATTCTATTTGTAAGATCTGGCCCTTCCTATGAAAATTGGACTGTATATACCCTCACTATCCACCACCATTTACCCCCCTCCCCGCCTTTCTAGAAACAGTAAGTGACGTCGTGTCGCCACTGTGACAATCAGAGATAGAGCACGGCCATGTCACGTGACCATCACCACACGTCACAATACTTGATGACGTCACATCAGTGGACGAGAATACTGTGAGGAATGTTTGGAAATAAACGGAGGGGAAGTTTGTCGGGTTGTGTTGTCAGCAGTGTGTGCTTCTGGCGTGGTGATGAGCCCTGTGCTGACCGACTACTGATAAAACTAAATGTACCGTGTCTAATTGCTCCTCTGCCATCTCTTTAGTTAAAAAAAAAAAGAGGGAGGAAAAATATAGTTTTTTTTCTCGTTTTTCTCATGTCATTTTTTCAATGAAAAACCGTACTCTGTTTGAGTAGTCTTGCAAGCTCGTTTCGCTACCAGTCTCACTAGGGTGTACTATATTTTATACCAAAGTATAAAATACTATTGTATCTAGTTCTTATAAAACATTAATAAAAAAAGTTCATTTCATTCTATTTTCTATACCTTAACTTGGTAAATATAAATTGCTTACATTAATTTATTTAGCACCGCGTCTTACTACCCGTTCGGATTATAGGCTTAAGTACGAATTACGCTAATGGATTAGGAATTAGGAATGTTGTATTAGGAGGAAGTGAACCCACATTTGCGTGGAGAGAGAGTGTAAAACCATTTAGGGAAAACCATCCGACTGAGATTCGAACCTTGATCTTCTCGTCCTCGGCAGTCAAGCTCAACAAGAAATTAGTGCGTTAGCCAACTAAGCCACCGAGGCGGGTTGCTTCAATTTTTTCATATATATTATAATGGTATTAAATTAATAGGGTTATAATTTGTGTATCGTGTCATACCCGAGCTTTTGCTTTAAGGTGAATCCTGTGCATCAGAAACTTTTTGAGAAAATCAACTTTGTTCTCAACAAAACTGATTTTAATTGGGTTTTGATTTAAAAAAGTATAAATATATATATAATTTGTTTTAACTGATGATTTTGGGAAAATTTTGGTTATATCAAATTTTCCAAACTCATTAAAATGCAAGTGTTTGATAATTTGCTATAGATGGACGTGTAAATATTTCAATACGATCACCTAAATAATTTATAAACTACTAAATATTTACTAATGCATACGCAACTTACATTTTTAACTATCAGTTTGTTTTTATTTATTAAATGTATTATAAATTAATGGTGGACTAGTGCTAAACCATTAGATTATTGATTTTTGCCTTTAAGAGGTCGGGTTTTTCAAACATCTTGAACTACATCTCATGTTGTTCATATTTTTCAAACCCGCCTCGGTGGCGTAGTTGGCTATCGCGCTAGTCGTGTTGAGCTCGACTGCTGAGGACGAGGAGATCGAGGTTCGAATCTCGGTCGGGTGAACTGGGGGGAGGGTCTCCTAAATGGTTTTCCACTCTCCCTCCACGCAAATGCGGTTTGACTTCCTTTAATTCAACCTTCCCAATTCCTAATCCATTAGCGTAATTAGTACTTAAAGCGTATAATCCGAACGGGTAGTAAGACGTGGTGCTAAATATTTTTCAAACATCATTTCACATAAGACATTTTTGCACGGATATACCAGCTGATGTGCACGATTACAGGCGATCGTAACGGTCAATTTTAACTTTACTAACGTTTTATCATCCGCTCCAGTGGTCGAACAGTCTAAGGAATCACTCCCACATTAAACTCGCCTGCTGAAGACGGGGATATCAGGGGTCGAATCCCAGTCGTGTCTACTGAAGGTGGTTTTTACAAAATGGTTTCCCACTCTCCTATACTGTTAGATTATCTCTAAAATGTTTCCTTCCTCACCTAGCGGTGCATAGTGAGGATTTTTTTTAATGAATGATTTCTTACTCTTCCTCCACCTAAATGGGGGAACATTTAATCTAAAATAATTATTCTTCCCCCACCATTTTAGTGTGAAAAGATTTGCCGGACAGTACACAACGCGGTTTGAAAATAATATGTATTTAAAATCATTGTGTGTTTCGCTATCTAGTATCTATCTGGGCTATTCACATATTTACACAAATGAGAAATTAACGAGGAAGATATAATATGGAGGAAGTGTACCCACATTTTCGCAAATTCAGGTACAATCCTTCGAATGTACTTAATGTGCATATAATCACATAGTAAAATAATAATACTAATAATATTTAGCACCGCGTCTTACTACCCGTTCGGGTTATACGCTTTAAGTACTAATTACTAATTACGCTAATGGATTAGGAATTGGGAAGGTTGAATTAGATGAAGTGAGCCCACATTTACGTGGAGGGAGAGTGGAAAACCATTTAGGAACCCCCCCCACCCCCACCCCAGTCCACCCGACCGAGATTCGAACCTCGATCTCCCCGTGCTCAGCAGACGAGCTCAACACGACAAGCGCGTTAGCCAACTACGCCACCGAGGCGGGTAGTAAAATAAGAAAAGGAACTTTAATTCAGGTAAAATGTTGTATATTTTTTTATCGTAGACTGGTTCAGTGTAAAAATAGGTCTATTGTTCATTGGATTCGAGCCCCAACCCTCCCTTTCATTGCCAAGAAACCAGGCCAAGTGATCTTTTACGTTACTCCGAATGATCACCAACACAGGTAACAAGTGTGTTTAGTTTGTGTTTTTTGTTGTTATTATAAAGATTATCATCGTAGTTGGGTTAAGCTTGTGATAAATTTTAATTATAACCACTCCTTACTTTCAACTATCTCTAAAATGTTGTAATAAATTAGCTTTACTGACTTTTTTTAATATTCTCATTTATGAATCCATTTGGTCGCTAAAGTAAGGAACCACTTTTTTTTTTATCGGAGCGTTTTACATACCGTACGGGTTGATGAATAATGATAACTACTCAAATAAGGTAGAGATGAAGAAATAAACTATAGAGATTATCTACCTGCATTTGCGTGGAAGGAGAGTGGGAAACTATTTAGGACTAACTGGGATTCGAGCCTCGAGCTATCCGTCATAAGTAGGCCACCAGTCTAACACGAGAGTGACGCCGTAGTTAAACCATTCAGTCGCTGACATGTTTTATTTTATTATGATATATTTCAAACAATTAGTGGATAAACACCTCGTGTGTCCAGTTGTATTTAATCCCGCTTCTCTATAACTGTTTTAGTTTACAGTTCCAAACTGTCAGTCAATCTCACTAGTTTAGTGAATGACCTCTGTGCTAGTGAGACTGGTGTTGGGAACTCTAGCAAACACGACTCACGCTCATAAGTCATGAGATAATCATGTTTTCAAGATCGAACTGTATAAAAGTGGCTCAAGTACATTTTTACTATCGCGCGGCATTATTTGAGCTGACGAGCAGTATATATGTAACCACAGAGAAAATTGGCAAATTCTCAGACAGTTCAGATCTATTTCAGTGTTTTAGGAAGGAGAGATTTTTTTGAAGAGGGTAATTTCTTAGTCATATTTATTTATTTGGAAATAAATATGTCCCATAACCAATTTATAGCGCTCATGATTATTCTTAAGGAAAGTATAATATTGCAAAATTTGAGTGGAGGGTGAGTTATGAAACATTGCACCCGGCTGCTATTTGAGCTCCAAAACCCCTTGTCACCACCTAACCAGACAAAACGCATCTAACTCCCTTGCCCACGTTACCATTGTTATGGGTAGAATAATACAGTTTTTATTTTATTCTCGTCCTATTACCTATCCGGGATATATAATACTTTCTTTGCGAATAAGAAAATTAGTTTTGAATATCGATCAGCGATGCCCACGTTGATTGATGAGGAAACCCTTTTCTACATTAGCTTAATTTGAATCCAAGGTCAAAGGTCATTGGGTGTTAAGAAAACAGTGATTATAAGTCTAGTATAAGTCTGGGCCTAAGTTCTAACAACCTACTATGACGTTTTATGCACCTGTGTAAAGACTATTTAAAATCGACTTCTTAAGCTAACAAAACTGACAGTTATTCTGAGAATTAATTTTTTACTCAAACGGGATGTAATGTCCTAGCTGACATGAAACGAATGTGTGCGTGTGTATGTATGTGGAGGATTAAAAAAAAAATATTTTGCCTGCTATGTACAGAAGTTAATGACTGGTACATATTTTTTATGTATAAACATAAAACTAATAACATACTATAAATATTGATTTGATTTTATCTTATCTTTTTAACATCATATTTCAAACTTTAAAACCAAATAAAATCAATATTTCTCTATATAAGATCTACCATTGGTGCAAAACCTTATTCTTCATTAGTTTATTTTAATCATTATGTTCCACAAAAATTTATCAACGACTTAATTTAAGCATGAAGAAGGTAGTTTATAGGAAGTCTATTCGCATTTAGCATAAATAGGCAATGGAAAATTCACAGTTAGAAATCCAATGTTAAAAACCACCCCAAATTCACCCGACGAAGATTTAAATTTTTAGATTGCTGTCATTGGAAATACAGTCTTAAAGCGAAAATGTTAACTTAAACCACGTGATTACTGGTGTGGGTTTGTAACAATTTAAAAATTATATATGAATGTTTAAATAGGAAAGTCTAGTAAGAGATTGTTTCCTCAAAATGTTGTTAGGTTAAAATGTTGTTAACCAAATTTCAAAGGAAAAAATTTATATATTATTTAACGGGCGAGCTTTGAAAAGTACTCATGCTGAGTACATAAACATATGCACTGTGATTTTCTTATTTATAAGCAAAATGATTCAAGTAAACAATTAACTCCAGAAATAAGTTTAATACGTCGAGTTTTAAAAGTAGCTTAAACTTCAGTCTCTTATTCTTCACAAATCACCTTAAATAAGCTCTTTCAAGATATATTCTGTCGATGGAACGTCAAATGAATCGTTCTTTCAAAGGCGTTACAAATGGCTTCCTATCTTTATCGATCTCCTCCAGAATAAACTCGTATGAAATAATGGAACATTGAGAGCGAAAATACATAAATATTTTAGAGCCATCATATATATAGCTCAAAGATGAGCTCCTACTGTCATGATTGTACAAACTAAAGGCCATAAATGTAATGTATCATAATAGTTTCTCACAAAATTACTGTCACTTATAATTATTAAATATACTTATCATTTTATATGTTCTACATTAATTTATTTTGTTTTAATCCAAACAAATGTAAAAATATAACAATTACTCATTTTAAATTTCTAGCTTTAATGATTACTATGATTTTGACGTAGCTATAATAAATCAGATTAACACTTTTAATTGGTTTGAAGCAACATTTCCAAGGTACTATTATTTTCATAGTAATAAACTAAAATTAAAGATCAGTATATAGACTAGTATTGAATGGATTTCTTCGTGATATAATAACAGGGCCACATCACTTTACAAAATATTGCAACTATTGATAGGATAGCCTTTTACTTTAAAATTACATCATAAAGTTTTCATTCCTATATCACAAATATATACAAAAGTGTACCAACTCCTTAGGTTGTATAAAATGTCATAATTAAAGTTGAATTTCCATATTCACACGCAAAATCATTAGAAATAATAATAATAAGCTGTGTTCTATTTTTGAAATTAAATAATAAATTTTGTATATTAAAACATGACTATAATTTTATTTCAAACTAAACATGTTAAGATTCACAAAGTAAATAATAAACCAGTTTATTTGTATTTGTTTTACAACTATAGAAGAACACGCGGTAGGAATAACAGTACCGTATCGGACAACCAAAAGAGATACTAAAATTACTTTAATGTTTTCATTCGTCTGGTCACGTAATTTGTTGCTGTCACTTTAAATATCACTCATATATTATAAAGTAATACTAAAACTGTATTAAAATATATTAAATGTTAACTGAAAAAGTTTGGTGTTTTCTAAACTACTCCTATTTGGTAAGCCCGCAATGCCTAAAACTCTATTTTCTACCATAACCCCTCGCATACTTCACATGAAAATGTTCGACAGTGAATCAGCCAACCCAACCCACACCCTTATGATTAACTAAGAATGTGACATGACAATGGCTTTGAATTATAATATAGTTATTTTAAAACCCCTTTCTAAAGATATTTATATCGATTAACTACTTACAAATTAACTCAAATACTAGGCACCCAATATTACACATACCAAAATTAGTACCAAGGCGTGCATCGGTGGTCACGCCAGACCAGCATCCCGTTCGTCTAATCTGGCTCACTGGTGGTGATTGGGAGGTTGGTCTTAGAATCCCACTGAGTGTGTTTTTCACTTTCCTTACAAGAAAATTAGGCTAAATTTCCAATAAATTCCACCTTTCCGACCCATAGCCTATTTGCATAATTGAAAAGCGTGAAGGTCGAATAGGTAGTAAAACAAAATGGGAAATTAAACATCATCGAAAATGTTAATATCTCGGTAGTAAAATGAGATTGGACCTGATATTATATTATTATACTATTCCCAATCTGGGATCAAACTAGGATCCATTATAGCTATTAAATATTTTCATCATCATCATCATCATCATCATCATCATCATCACTTTGTCGCGGATGTAAACATTTAGTTGTCAAGAAGTTAGGACTAATTGAACTCAATAACTTTTTTTTTCCTCTGTGTAATGTCATATCCCAACGAGCAACATTAAGGTTGTTTCAAAGTCAGCTATAATAATAATAATAATAAAAAAAAGGAACAGTAGAAGTTAGTTACTAAAGTTCCTAAAATAATTTTAATATATTCACACATAAAGTCGTGTGATCTGCAGCAATCTCTTTTGATCGATACTATCAATACCTATAAAATATAACAAATAATATATTACAATTTTATCAATGTTGGCCGCCAAGAAATATGTTTTTTTTTCTCTACTGTTCTTCCAACCAAAATCAGGGTATAACTGTGATTGGACTGGTCAGTGATTTAAGTCACACGCTAGTAAATAACTGGTTGTTATCTATGTTTCGCACACGGTGCATCACGAAAGAGGTGGAATTTCAATCAGTTTTATAATATCAAGCACCTTCTTCGGTCTTATAAAATATTTATTATTATTATTATTATTATTATTATTATTATTATTATTATTATTATTATTACAGATATAAGAGACGTAGCCAAAGAAGATTTTGGATTCGTCCACACGAGAAAAAAATCTGGAGAATAGTAATAATAATAATCAACTATTTGTCGCGACAAAGGAACTGCCACAAAGTGATGAAAAATGTATAGTGTTGCACAGAATGTTGTAAGAAAGTTACCTTGAATTGACATTAAAAGTTCAATAAATATCCATTTATAATGAGTGAGTTTTTAACTGAGATAGCCCAGCGACTAGCATTTTTTGTTTCCAGTGACTAATCAGGGACTCATCGTAAACTGGTCAGCAAAGAGTAATCTCGTGAGCGGATCTCCATTGAAATACATTAACGGTGATGCTCAATTTATGTTTTACTAGCGTCAATTTTGAGTCTAATTAAAGTAACTCTGTGGGCGAAAGGCCTTGTGTTTCAAGGATGGCGCTATGCTAAATACAAGACGACACCTACCTAGACCAGATGGAATGGGCCGGTTTCATATGCTAAGCCAGCCCATTCTATTCGAGCTTAGGTCTTTTCCACTCAAAGAACTAAGCCTGGTTATGAAACTGGTGTGAGAGATTCGGCTGCCAGCAGGCAAACGACAGGAACAGCCTACACAGCTGTGAACACCACGTTGGGCGCCAAATTATTGATTTACTGAAGCGTGCGCGCATGCGTGGCACAAAATATGGAGGCAAGAGCTATAAGAACACTTCTCACCCTTCAAGGTCAAAAGCCTTCAAAAGAAAGATGTGTACTTGAACTACTAAACGAAATTTATTAGGTCTAATTTAGGATTGCTCAGTTAAGGGTTGCCACTATTTTTTATTACCGAAATCACCGAGTTTTCATTTTTTTTTAAAAGGAATTATCATTTTCCAGGAATAAAGGAATTAAATTTGATTATTTTTTTCAAAATTACTAAATTGAAGTCATAACTACTGTGTTTAAAAACAGGGTTCACTTTTTATAATATACATAGGTCAAATTCTTAAAGCATGTTGACAGCTGTTCAAAATACATACATATTCCATAATAATTATTATTAGTTTTATAATAAATTTATAGTATTTCTCCATTATTTTACAGATATATAAAAAAAGTTTTTACTGGATCAATAGTTTTTCAAAGTGTGTTGAAATATTATTACTTTTATTAATGCCTACAATTCAAGTTTGTATATTTAAAGTTTTTGTAAATATTTTGAATTTTGTTGAACTTTAAAATAAGACAGATACAGAGCTAAAATTAGTTACGCCAGAAGATTTTTCAACGCAGAAAAAGTGAAGAGTTTATTCAAAAGAAGTGACGGGGAAAAAAAAGTGCAAAAGGGAGGAAAGTGCCGAGTTTTACTCGAAATTATGTGCCTGGCTTTGTCATTGACGGATAGGAATATTTTGAAGTCTTAAAATAAGAAAAGTGTGGTGCTGTCGTCAAAATATTACCAGCACTTTCATTTAGTACCGCTACTTTGTCTACTGACTTTTGTTTTTAGTAAAACGATGTGAAGAGCAATAGTGGAATTGCTAGAGTAAAACTCAAGAATGTTCTAGTATTATAATAATACACAATTCACGGTTATTATGGATTGCAATTGATAATACTATGCAAGTATAATTAGCATATATGATTCAATGTATTACAAATAAACGAATTACACGCATCCTCATACATTAAATACATTAAATAAACATAGTTTAATTATGATGGATTGATTAGCCAAGCTATTTGATTTGATAATTACGGCTATAGCCATATCTAGATATCAAGTTCATTAATTTGAAAATTACGCCTGGACACGGGAATTGAACCTGGGACCTTTAGCTTAGTACGCCAATGCTCTAAGCACTGAGCTATCCAGGAATCGTCCCATGCCCAGGGTCATTCTTTACTCATGTAAAAAAAAAAGGGGGGTGAGTGGAGAATGACCTTGAGCACGGGACTATTCCTGGATAGCTCAGTGGTTAGAACATTGGCATTCTAAAACAAAGGTCACGGGTTCAATTCTCTTGTGCAGATGCCATTTTTCAATTTAAACAATATAATTTATTCAGCTGAAATATGGCTAAAACTCTATAATATTGATACTTATTATATGTATTGTATTATAAAGGAATATATTTCACGTATTAAAGAGACTATCATTGATAAAAAACATGCATTGCATTTTGGTAAGCCATAACGCTTAGGTTGCAGGCTTTCTGCATCAAATGTTATTTAACACATAGTAAATACTAGAAGCATAAATACATCATTTGCTGTGTATATAAAAGGGAGCTCAAATAATAATACTAGAGAATTTCTTTTATGAAGTTAAAAAAGGAGGACTTTATTTTTCTGGGCTCAATTTCTCTCTAACTCATAATACTTAAACACCGAATATGTAAATCATTTAATACACTTTAATGTTTGCATTAAAGAGTTTGTAGGCCTACATATTAATTTAGTCCTAAACATTTTAAAATGTATTTTACACTATGGTAATCGATTCGATTAAAATAATTTGAGACCCATACATTTTATTCGCCTTAAAAGTCTTACCCTGACTGAATACAATTATATACTAATGGCACTTAAAATTATTATTTTGTGAATGTGTTTCAAGGAGTCTGCAGTGCAATAGAAGATGAAATTAAATAACTTACAAGGGAAAATTTAAAGAAAGTTTAACAAAGTGTAATTCTATTACAATACTACCCCTAATTGCCTCTTTTAAAAATATTGATACTATACCGATGTATGTACATATTTATAGCTAATATTTTATAACGTAACAGTTTGAAACATTTGTACAATAATACTTCATATCTGGTAAAAAATTGGTATTACATTAAAATGAATCTCAAGTATAATCAGAGTTGCTGACATTTCTACATTTTTACTTTTTTGACGGACTAAGCTTAATCTTGTAAGAAAAAAATACACTGATATTTTTCAAGCTTAAATAAAAGTTGAAGTTTGACTAAAAAATTCTAACTGTAGCACCACTGATTTGAAACTCATTCAAATATTATAATGTATATTCACCAATATTTTCTTGAATCGTCCTAGGAATAGCTTATGGGTGAAGTGAGGAATCAAATTCAACAAATTTCTACTCTATTAATATCATTAAAAATAATAATTTACTCTTTCAGATCTTGTAAACAAATTGTTTACAATTCATTTTAGTAGTGCATAGGTTAAAACACGATCAGATCTCGCTGATATCCCTTGTGGTGAACTTAACATGTGACAGTTTCTCAAAACATGTATTTATGGATACCAACATTTGATTTCATGACGCATGTTGTGTGGCTTATCTTAAGGAAAAAATCAAGCAAAAAAAAAAAAAACACAAATAAAATGTTCTATGCCCTTTTGTACAACATATTTACGTCACCAAACAGTTAAAATAAATCGTACAAATAAAGAATCGAATATAAAATCAAGATGGCAAACATTAAACCAAACATAACTGACATTTTTAAAAAACATGAAAACAATACAATTCTTCTCAATGAGGACTATAAGCTTTGTCGTAAGTTTTACCTATTTTTACATTAGTAGTTTGGCCTGGTTTGAGAATTCATAATATTATGTTTTGTTTGATTTTGAACTTTAACATAATCGAATGCTACAATTACATTTGTTTTTCTTTAGATGTAAAGAAAAGAACTATAATTTACATTCATTATGCTAAAATCTTTTTCTAATTCAAATATTTAGATTCTAGGTATAGCTTACCTACCATTTCACAAAAATGGGGTCCGAGGATTTTAAAAGTTTAAGAACCACTTCGATATACTATAGTAGAATCAAGATATATACTATTTAAGGACAGTACATTTGCGCAACAGATCAACCATAAATATTTATAGATATGTTGATTTGTATCTTCATAGAAGAATATAAGAATGTTTTAATTAATATATATATATATGTATATACATTAAATGGGTTACATATATCAGGTAGGAATGTAATTTGATTACCTCAAAATGATCAAAGTAATATTTATCATTTTTAATTTAATACAGAATATTATTATTCATTACAATACTTATATTTAAAGATATATATATTCTACTATCTGTTAATACTACCCTATGAATGAGTGACCAGGAACGCTTCCTAGAGTTATAGATCACTTCAAATTGTGTTAAATAGTGCATTATGTGTGCATATGTTCGAACCCATAACCATAGAATATGATTACTAATTCTATTGCTATCCGGCTTTAACTAGTCTTTAAAACACACTTTGTTTAAAAAACCTACGTTCTAAAAATGATTTTTTGGTGAAAGGTGTCCCAGTATATTAGAAGCTATACACACATACACGATAATTTGGTAGAGATCTGGAATGTAGAATTTAGAGGAAATGTACCAAGATTTTCGTTGAGTAAGAATAGGACACCATTTAGCAAAGAAAAAAAGGAGTAGGCGGGGGCTCTCAGTACATTCACCCGGGATTCGATCCAAGATCGTTGACAGTCCAGCCTGTGGTGCAAGAATAACGCCTCAGACAGTAGGACCATCGATGTGTGTTTAGAAAATATTAAACCAAGTATTGCTTGGACGTAAAAAGTATAATGTTTGATTTCTTTAGATATTAGTACTCGTCTTATAAATGAATATTCAAGTAATTCCAGAGATTGAAAAAAACCACTTTCATTTTGTTTGTGAAAACGAACTTTCTTACGAGCTATTAATATTGAAGACCAGTGTTACAAACGCCACTACTAGTGAAAACACACTCAACAGATGTTTTATTGTTTCTCTTGAGTAAGCTTATAAACTATTCATGGCCGTCCACCTCACGCCAAGTTCGCATCCTCTTGACATGGCATTAGTGATATTACCTTTCTAAAGTAAACGTCACATATCCTTTGAAGTTTTCAGGAACATTTCCCATTTACAAGTTTTCTTTTCTTCACGCTTTTCTTTCACTCCGTGTCCCGGATCCGTCAATAAGAATTTCCTTAGTGCTGTCAAAAAGAAAAAAAAAAGTGAATGTTTGCCCCTTTTATTCCACATTCCAGTTGAAATGTATCTGGAACGTCCTGGAGAAACGCTTCTCACGCAAACCACCGATTAGTGGACACACGACTACAAGGGGAAATAAAACGCGAAGCTCAAATAAATGCATTTTTAACGAGAATGAATGAATTTATGATTAACATATTTTTTATTCTTTTCTAATGAGCTTAAGTGTTTAAGTATATATTAAAAAAATCTTAATTCAACTTGAAATATAAATCATCAGAGCAATAATTATATAACATGAAAAATTAAAAGTATTCAGTTTTTGATTGAAAATAGTAATACATTATATATAATCCTTTAAATATATCATATTAACCCCTCATCTATCCTGTAGGCTAGCTAGCTTACCTTGCATGGTTCAACTATGGCATAGCTTATAAGTTAGGCTTATGGCGTAGTTTGTCAAGGCTGCTAAATTTCAAAATAAACGTTGTGTACTCTACATTCTAGTGTCAATAATTAGTTATTATTAACTTTGTAAATATTTATAAATTGACGTAGTTTATTTAAAAATTGGTGGTTTTAGGTAGTTCTTGCAGTAATAATTTTGATGTTAGTAAATTACTTACAAAACTCATTTGTAAGATCTTATTGTCACTCGCATTTAACGGTATTAACCTCAATAAGTGAGTGCATTCCTGATAAACTAGTAATTGATGTTTAATAATAAGTTTAAAGTTGATTAAAAAAAAGTATATATAATGGAAAAACTTTTTTTAAGCGTTAATCTAGTGCAACAAACTATATCCACTTATTATAAACTGTATCTTAGAGCTATATACTTAAGATAAGTTTAAATATTTTAGCTGACCATGAAATAAAATAAGACCTAACATTTATGATAAATAAGACATGAATATAACAGATCGCTGTATGATACTTGTTTGTAACCAAGCATAAAATAATAACAAATACTCATTCTCTCATTCAAACCTTCCTATTCCTGTAGCTAATTTATGAAAATACACAATCAGTACACCTGGCTGGGATTTTAACCCCAACCTCCCAGCTACCAGTAAGTTAGATTATGTGGGGATAGCATTTAGTCCGCGTATCCACCGATGTAGGTCAAATACTCTCGATATTCCGACACATTTCTTCCCCTCCCCATTCGCCCTTTCTTTGTTATGCTGAACCATTTGTATCAGCATGATATAGATAGACTTATCCTCTTTATAAGTATTTACAAATGATTGACACATTATTTAAGTCACACAAATAAATCTTCTATTACTACTAGTATTTATTTAAACATTTTAATGTGTTTATTCCTCGGTGGCGTAGTTGGGTAACGCGCTAGTCGTGTTGAGCTCGACTGCCGAGGACGGGGAGATAGAGGTTCGAATCTCAGTCCGGTGAACTGGGGGTGATTTTTACTAAATAGTGTTCCACTCTCCCTCTATGTAAATGCGGGTTCACTTTATCTAAGTTCAACCTTCCCTATCCATAATCCATTAGCGTAATTAGTACTTAAGCGTATAACCAGAACCAGTAGTAAGACGCGGGGCTAAATAAAAAATAAAAATATGTGTTTATTATATTCATCGCACCCTGATCCCACAATATGATACCAATACTCCTGTTTTATATAAACATATTTGAAGGCGATGTAAGCTGAGGAAGATGTCAAAACGTGCACCAGTGGTCCAAATAATCCGAGGCATCACTCATGGGGAAAAAAACAAAAACATTTTTCCAGTAATGGAGAGTTTGGGGTTCCGATCAGGGCCAGGGTTATTGAGTGCGGTTTTGACCAAACAGTTTCTCATTCTACCTCTACGGAGAGGAGGGTGTAATTCCTTTCCGTTCTACCTTCATTATCTATTCCTCATTACTGTAAAATATTCATATAAAGTCTGTTCACCGTAGGAATTGTTTTCTGAAAGGCCTTTTTCCCTACCAGAAATCTATTATATAGTAGGATATTGGTAGGAAAAAAGACCTTTCAGAGAGTAATTCCGTGAATGGATTTAACCTGGACGCGGTGCACATGAGAGCCAACATTGTAGTATCCGAGCTCAGCAGTCTTGTGTGGGGACAGTTCATGATTGCTAGCATCTTCTTTACCTGAGTTAATGTTACGCTGAAGATAAAATGTACAGTAAGTGAAGTCTTATATTTTATAAAACTTTGGTTATTTATGGGGGACTCGAATTCAATAATGATAGATTTAAATTCTTGATAGTATATATATACAATCTCTAATAGGAATCAGAAGTTAGATCAAATCTTTCCTATTAATGACGACTGAGCGGGCGAACGATGAAGACGCAAAACTTTGTCACATTCTTTTTTTTTTTAAACATTTTTATCAGATTAAAAAATTGAAATAAATAGTAGGAATAATTATTTGTTTTAAAAGCACCTACCATTTGTGTCTCACAGTTTTTAAAATAGTTAAAATATTCTAATAAACTTTGCATTAAATAGATCTAGGTGAATCTTAGCTATATTCCGCCTAGCATTGTTTGTCATGTCATACATCATAGGAGATAATTAACAACTGAGGCAAGTATCAGCTGCTTGGAAATAGTCTGTTTAGTGCCAAGTGAGATATTTTGACAATTTTAAAACTGACTGTTATTATGTAAATTAAATATAGTATGTGTTTGCCTTTATGGAGGCGCTAAGACTTATAAACTGGGATATATATAAAGTGCTGAGACTTGAAACACTTGTTTTGGGGTAACCTCCCGAGTGGTTAACATGTATTTTACGAACAACACCTTAAACCAATGGAACAACAGTTATTACCGATTAATATAATCAATTATTGTTCATATTATTAAATTGTTTATGTCTATATTGAAATTGAAGGAAAAAATTCATCGTGAAACCGCCAAAAATATTACAAAGTATATTTGAACGTGAAATCCAAAGATATTATTATTATTATTATTATTATTATTATTATTATTATTATTATTATTATTAGCACCACGTCTTACTACCAAATGCAAAAATATATTACAGGAGATAATGAATCACTCACCGGGTTGTATAGTTTGTTTGATTATTTTATATTATTAACCAAAATTGATTTTTTTTTTTGCAAATACAAACTACAAAAGTATAATAGGAATCTGGTAGGAAGGAGGGTTTAGAATGTATTCCTGTATTCAGGAGTCATTTTATAACTAAATTAAATATGTCAGTGACAACTGTATCCATAGCTTAAAATAATTCCACCTTATTCTTTTTATTCGGGATTGATGTCACTTTTTTTGTAGCACCGCATCTTACGACCTGTTTGGGTTATACGCTTATGTTCTAATTGCATTAATGGTTTTAGGGATGTGTAATGTGATATTGATAGGAAATGTACCCACATTTAAGTAGAGGAGGAGTGGAAAACCATTATAGGAAAAAATCTTAGAACACCCGACCGAGATTAAAACCTCGATCTCCCCATCATCGGAAGTCTAGTCTACTGCTAGAGTAGCGACTTAGATCATGCGGCCACCGAAGCGGGAGGATATAAATTGAAATTAGACTTAAAAAATATTCGTGTACAAACTTTCATTACTTTTAATTAAAATATATTTGTTAATGTTAATATAAAATTAGATCAGTCCATTCCTTAGATAAGGATTTTTAAGATAAGAGTTCAACAAATCCACATAAATTAATTATGTTCTTATTTTACTCTCTGATGGGTATTAAAACCATTTAGATACTGATGTGTGGAGCCCATATTTCAAACATATCACAGTTGTTAAGGTTATACATCCAGCACGGTTTGTGTTGAAATTCTACGACTCATTTGTATTAATAAAAAACACAGACAGTTATATCCCCTCAAAAGAGAGGTTTAGTACGAGCTTGAACAATTTTGAGGACATTTATTGTGTTTGTTACATTTCCAAGCTCACGAGTGTATTATGTTAGTTCCAGTATCAAAACACTAGACGGCAGCACTGCTCTGCTGGAACAGTTTAGAACCGAGTGACCACTATATATATTTTTACGATGGCTAATATAGTATCGTTTTACGAGCTATACAATGAACGGCGAAAGTCGTCATTTGAAAACGCAGAATAAAGCCTTTTCGGTGATTAGAGAGGGAGGGGGGGGGGGAATAGGCAAGGGAGTGGGGAGAGAGGATAAATATATGACTGAAACAAGTTAATGAGTTAATAAACAAGCTCTTGATGAAAATATTCAACCCTTTTATGTAAGGTCAAATACAAATACACCTAAGTAAACATTACTCTTTTTTAAAGCTCCCTTAAAAGCAGTAGTTCTCTTGTGAAACACGGAAAAAGGGGTGGATAAAGAAAGAAAGAACAAATAAAAAATAAATCAAAGTAATATTGCCCAGGGCACATTTCTTTGTAAATTCTTTTTTACAGGAATACCCGGATACTATCCTTTCATTAAAATTATTCCACTCTCTATTTTAATGTTTCGTTTTATAACCCCTGTTGACAAGGTCATCATAAGATACAAATTGTCGGGTCTTGTTGTTTGACTATGCCTAATGAACAATAATCAAACAGGATCTACGATCACTTATTCTATCGATAAACCAAATTCCGAATACCAAAATAAACATTCCGAATTATTTATTGGTCTTTTGCTCGAATACAGTTAATAGCTTTGTCCGACTGAAACCATTAAACTTAAGTAAACATCTATATCCGTGATGAGCTGATTGTATTTAAATTGATTTAAGAGCCACCTCATTGGCGTTGTTAGCTAACGCGCTGGTATCGTGTTGCGCTAGACCGCTGAGAATGGGGAGCTCAAGCTTTGAATCTCGGTCGGGTGAACTGGGGGTGGTTTTCCCTAAATGGGTGTCCACTCTCTCTACGCGCAAACATGGGTTCATTTCCTCTATATTAAACCCTCCCAATTCCTAACCAATTAGCGTAATGAGTACGTAAGTGTTTAAGCCGAACGGGTAGTAAGACACAGTGCTAAGTAAAAAAAAAATTAGTTTATAAATGATACCGCGCGCTATGAGTGAAGAATGACTTTAACCACGGGATCAATCCTGCCAACCAGGTGTCATTTTTAAAGTAATTAAATTTAATTAAGCAAACGTGTTCATTGTGATGATATTAAGGATTTGCAACCGTACTTTCATGTGGGTAGGGTTCAAAAGTTTTCTGTGTAATCAACATCCACAGTGCAGCTTGTAAGGATTGAACTAGGACATGTTAACAAAAAACTTTGAAAACTTTTAATCTCCCATTGTGTTTGGTCAATATACCTTGATAATAACAATGATTGGTCAAAATATCTTGATAATAACAATGATTGGTCAATATATATTGATAATAACAATGATTGGTCAATATACCATGATAATAACAATATTAAGTATATATTCCTTAATAATAACAATGTTAGGTCAATATTCCTTGATAATAACAATATTAGGTCAATATTCCTTGATAATAACAATGTTAGGTCAATATTCCTTGATAAAAACAATGTTAGGTCAATATTCCTTGATAATAATAATGTTTGGTCAATATACCTTGTTAATAACAATGATAAGTCAATATTCCTTGATAATAACAATGTTAGGTCAATATTCCTTGATAATAACAATGTTAGGTCAATATACCTTGTTAATAACAATGATTGGTCAATATACCATGATAATAACAATGTTTGGTCAATATACCTTGTTAATAACAATGATAAGTCAATATATCTTGATAATAGCAATGTTATGTCACTAAACATTATTAATAACAATGTTGGGCTTGTAAATTTGTCTGTCGTGACTATTTTCAAATATAAAAACTATTAATCACAGCGGTAGGTCCGAGGTTTAAAAGTAAGGACTGTCGAGTCTGGTTTTCCGGTATTAGTGAGGTCAGGGATAGAATCCCGGCTGGGTTTACTGAGAGTTTTCTTTAATAAATGGCTTCCCACTCTCTCAACGTTTGCGTGGATACATTTTCACTTGAGATATAACTTTTTTGTCATCCCGTATTACCAACCAACCGTTCAGGCTATGCACAAGGGCCTATGTACTTTTGGTTTACATTCCTTACTGTTTCCAGCCTCTGGCTTGCTAGGTCTGTCGTAGCTTCATATGGCTTATAATATAACATAAGACTAGGACAGGCACAACATCCAGTCCCTGGCCGTCAATTTATCAATGTGAAAGTGTTAGCACACATTTCACCCACAATATATTTTTCAGGTCTATGTACTGATATTACATTAATATCTTAGGGATGAGGAAGGCTAGATTTAGATTAAATGTACTCCCATTAACATGGTGGGAGAATGGAAAGCAAGTTAACATATAATACTCCTAAATAAAGTTCACTACGTATACAACTTTCACTCCAGTTACCCTTGTTATACCTGACTGGTATTTGAACCCTGATCTCCTCATCATCAGCACTTAAGTCCATTGCAAGAGTGATGTTTTAGAATGGTCGACTACTCTAGCAAGTAAGATCTACCATTAGTGTAAAGGAAGGGTATTAAGTGAGACGTGGTAAAAATAAATTACTGTAGGTAAAACATTCTAGATATCAGTCGGGCTACCCTTATCACCCAATCACAAATATGTAAACTTATATAATACCTACCAAACAAATATTAATTTATTTCAAAAAATAAAGTGAGGTTAGTTTATTATAGGTCTACCTATAATTTTCTTATTTCTTCACTAAAATGTACTTTCGATATTCAGAAACTACTTCCATTAAATGCCAAATACAAATTGACACGAAAATTACCGTGGCAAGTAAATTAGTTTCTAGGTCATAAAACAATTTATCAGGAGCAAAAGGAAGGAAAACATATTACCGTCTCGTTTCAGAGTCGACGGTCCATTTACAATGTTTCTTTAAATAATTTGTTATTTATGATAGATAAGAAAAGATGATTATGAGAAAGAGTTTAGAATAGTGCTAGCCTCTAGGATTAAAAATGCAAATAAAATTGTTTTGATTTTAAGAAAATACCAAGAATTGATATTTCTAAGAATATATTTGGTACCGTTTGTATCTTCCTAATCTAAAGGTTGAAATAATGTTTTCTTTCTTTCTTTTTTAAAATATAATTATTTGATACTGTGTAACGGGCTAAACAATTTAGCCCTGTACTCCCCGAAATTTCTGCACTGAATCATTGATCAAGAACATATATACGGTACCCTAATATAAATGCAAGTCAATTAATGAATAAATCGCCATGTGTTAAATACCACGTCTTGGATACATCATGGAACAAGACCAGCGCCATCAGAAGGGCTACCCTCCTTCGCCGTTCTGAGAAAACAGCACTTGGCCGGTCAGAGAATCGACAACTGAGTGCAGCGCGTGGCCTGATCGTCGTTTGGGCCTACGTCATAGATCCTATGTAGAGGGATCTATCTCCCCTTCTTTCCTTCCCATTATTCTTTGCGTTCAACCACTATAAAGCTCCATGGCTCGCTAGGCAAGACATGATTACAATTATTCATCACCACTAGGATTGTCGACGCTCTCCGACGTCCGTACTTCAAAGCTACTACACGCAACCAGTGGTCACGACGATGACGCCGAGGGACCGTACGAACCGACGAAAGTAATGTGACGTCTTCATGATCTTTCAAATCTGTGGGGAGTAGGCAGCTTTATGGCCGGGTTTTAGTCTTAGGTTTCTTTTTATATATAGTGTCGAGAGGATTTGTTACTCTCATTATAAATATTCTATGTTGCTTAGGCTAGCCTTTTATGACTTGGTTTACTTAACGTTAAGTCATTTAGTATTTCACATTTTTCTGCTTGGTCCTTAAGAGCAGCAGTTTAAATAGGGAAGATTCCCAAACCTTACCATGTATGACCATTTTGTAGTCAGTGAGGCTGTTAGTCGGGAAATGGCAGTTTAGGTTGTTAGGGGCCAAATGGTAATATCTAATTATGTTTATTTAACTTGTGTTGTTCGCCAAGTTCGGTGCTCAACTTGTGGGTCATTTCTGCCCATCAGGTATAGCTCGTGTTATGTATCTTATTTAACTTGTGTTGTTTGTATCGCTTAGAAAGTATTTGTCTTTTAACAATATGTGTGGCTACTTAGCTTGGACAAATCTAAGGAGTGTTTCTGTATATATTGGTTTGTGTTCTGAAGATTCTCTTGTACTTTCTCTGCAATTTGATTCATTAAACTAATTTGTTAAAATGCATTTATATCTTTTGCTTTCAAGTGTCTCCGATTATGTTTATTAACCTTGCCATAGAAATCGCTGTCTCTGGTGTCAACTAGAGCAGTGGTTCAACTGATAAGGGTTGTTTTTGAATCTGCATCAAATTAATTTTTATTTGAATTTGTAGCATGTCATGTCATATAATATGAGATCTACAATTCAAATTCCATAAAGACAATTAAAACAAGATAACAAGTACTAATCTATTCCAATAAGGTGTTGACTCACTGTGATTTGATGTTGACGGGAAACGCCCAAGCGTCGAGGAACATATCCCCAGCGGACCATACTGGCATCGCGAGCATTTTCACGTCCTGATAGAAGGGCTCACATCGAATAAAAGAAATATAACTGTCTCTGCTCGCCAGACCTTCTGACAACGCTAGTGAGAAAGTGGAGTAATTCAACAACTCTAATCCCTCTGTGATGCCTATTCCTTCCCTACCCTTCATCAATTATAACATATGTAATTATGTAATAGTAATAGTCTCTTTTTCTACTTGATAGGAGACGCGACTGTTCAAATTAAAAGTTGAAACTAAGCTGAGCTGCTGAAACACGGCCTTAAAAATATTATTACTTCCAAAAATTTGTAGTTATTGAGGGGAGGAGGAGATCTTGTGGCTAGCGGTTAAATCCTAAGGGGTTGAATTCCGGATTGGTGAACTTGGATTATATTTCACAATGGTTTTTATCAGTCACTATATCTAGGGATGTGGGGTAATTTCCACTTTTAATAATTGGATTAATTTTTTTTTGTGTTCAATGCTTCACTATCAGTATACATTACAAATAGAGTGAGATTGATAGGGTATCGATTATGAAGGTTAAATATAGAGTAAATGTACTCAATTTTGCATGGTGGTAGTGTAAAGCCAGTTAGTAATTAACAAAATAACTAAGCATGGTTGGGAATCTAACCCTGGAATCACCGCCACCAGAAACAAAGCCAGAGTTATTACAGATGCGGGAAAGTTACTAACACCTTAACTGGTTAGACACATGAAAAAAGGAGCGGAGACAATTCAAATGTATGAACTTTCCTCTCCTTAAATCCAATTGTATCTATTTAATATTTAGAAATATTACATTTAATAAAAGTGGTTTTAGAGGTGGAGACAGATAACTTAAACATCCTCTATAACTGAGATCAGACATCCCTTAATATAATCTTTTAACAAAATGTTTTGTTTTAATACAAATGTTATCAAATGGTTTTATTTATGTTTTGACGATCAGGAGGATAGTTAGAAGAAACGCAGAAGCATTCCCGTGGAGAATGTATGGGAAACCACAAGGCTAAATAACGTGTGAAACCGGGTCTTGTTGGGAAATTCTATATCTGAATATATATTATCAGGTGTCCCACCCAGGTTTGTTGATGTAATATAGGCTGCCTCAAAACACCAAATATATCTTCTTTCAAGTTTAGGTTATTTGGTAAATAATATGCTGATTTAGTTTTGTGTTAGGTAACTTTACATTAGAATCTGGAGTTTTATAGTAGCTAAATAACTGGTAATAAATCTTACAGGCGTAGTAAAGAGAATACATTGAACTCTGCAAGGACTCTCTCACTACATTGTTTAAAAATGGAAATATTTGATCAAAACTCGTGAAATATGTGAAACTAAATAATATACACTAGTAAACCCGAACAAAAATGGCGCTATACATGGGTAAAATATTTTTCGACTCCCGGTTTTAAATTTTATGATTTTATTATTGAAGAATTAATGTCCTCATTAGTATATTTGGACCAATAAAAAATATATATATAGGGTTCACAAGAGTCAACACTTCTTATTAAAATTTTCGACATTTTATTAGAGGTTGAACATCTTCAGACCATCGCATTGCTATTAAATTCCCCATTTATGAATAGCTCAACAAATTGTATTAATATATTTTTAATATCTCAGAAACTATTGGTTTTATAATAATATATTTCTAATAAAAGTTTTTAATTTTATTAGTAATACAATTTTGCAATGATAAGTTATTTAGTATCACAATAGTTAAGTGGATTTGGAAGTTTCTGCTTCAGTAAATATCTCAATTCATTTTCATGGGAAAATGAAAATAGCCATTTTGTTTATGGTTTTAACCAACGAGTAGATACAAATTTTAATCAAAATGGTTTTAGCCGATTTTGAGAAAATCGGCTAAAATGGCTAAATGGATATATGTCGTTGCTGTACAAACATTTCTCCTAAGATATCCATTTTAGACTCAATAGTCAATATTTAAATTTTTTATTCGTCAAAATTTATAAATGAGGAATTTAATAACAATGTGATGGCATTAAGATTTGCAACACCTAATAAAATGTCAAAAATTTTAACCGGAAGTTGAAATTTTAATACGAAGTGTTGACCCTTGTGAACCCAACATGATCTTTTTGATCTGTTCAAGCATCCAAATGAAGACGTTAATTCTTTAAAAACAAAATTATAAAATTTAAAATCGGGACTAAAAAAGTTTTACATTAATATAGTAAAACTTTTTTAGTCCCGATTTTAAATTTTATAATTTTGTTTTTAAAGAATTAAAGTCTTCATTTGGATGCTTTAACAGATAAAAAAGATCATGTCAAGTGTCAACACTTCATAGTGCAATTCATGCTTGGGTTTGCTAGTGTATATTATTTCGTTTCACATATATTACGAGTTTTGAGTAAATATCTCCATTTTCATGCAATAGAGCGAGAAAGTCCGTGCGGAGCTCCATACCATTTCTTTTTTTCTTTTCAATCGTAAGGAAACTACCATTAATTTTAGTGCTAGATATCCGATTCCAATAAACCCTTGGGGCAACCCCATTAAAACTCTAAATACCAAATTTTCATCCGAATGCTAAAATGGTTTAGGCTCACTCCGAAGTGCATACAGACAGAAAGTATTGCGAAAACAACTTTTTTTGGTTTCAGGGGGTCCTGAAACGGTGACAATTTAACAAAATCTTGAGTTTGATATTTCTTTGATGATCACAATGCTTTCTCTACCCTTATGGTAGCGAGAAAGTAAATTAAGAATAAAAAAAATCATATACATATTTTGAAAGATTGCAAGCTTACCTTGATGGATTTTATTATGGGATGGAGTCATAGCGTGATTCATCAGGTTATGACATGTCATCTATCAAATTTGGGAACGGAAAGAACTAGTTCAAGATAGGGATAGGTGGCGTATTTTTGTGAGTGTAGCAATTAACTCTCAAACTCCTAATGCCGTAGATAAGGGTTCGGAAACCTTTTTGGGCCCTTATCGTCTTACAACCCTATCAAAGATCTCACGATAAACCATTATATCTTTAATCTAATTTTGTTTTTCTCGTGAATACCTTGTATTTATTCTTAGCGTCATTATTTGCTCAATACTTTTTACCATTTATATCTAGAATTATAACATAGAATTAAGATAATGTATATTTTCAAAATATTAATACCTACTTTTCTTTAAAATATATAAATGTTAGGAAACATAAGAAACGTGGATATTTCTGATTCCTAGGTAGTGTTTCCAGTGCAACATCATTTTGTATTGTGATGATTTTGTTTTCAATGTAGTAGAAACGAGATGATTAAAGAAAGATATAGCTTACTGAGGTTTATCTTCAATACCGACAAGTTAAGATGAGTTTAAATAAATCTTGCAGCTGGTTCTAATTTTCCAAACTTAACGAATTTTCACGTTTGCTAGTCTCTCAGATGATTGATAATTTCTAGTTTTTTAAAAGCTCAAATTTATGTAGTTAAAATCAATAATCACCATTTTTAAGGAAGTACATTTAAAAAAATGTAATGAAAATTTGTTCACTAAAATGTCACTTTTCCTAGCATCATTAATCTGTCTTGTTGCCTTGTCTGACCACTAGTTCGTATATCTTGATGTTATGAAACTTGTTGTATCCCCGACATGCTACAGTTATTTACTCCGTCTCCCTCACATACATATACTGTGGCCTAGAACACTCTTTGATTCAATATACTTGTTACATGAGAATTCCAAGCGTTTTTAGAAGCTTACTTTTGAAAGCTCAAATCAGACGAAGAGATTCCTAGAATTTCCAGCCGCTGTAGCATGCGTAAGTAAATTCATTCTCCCTCGACAACATGGCAAAAATATTTTTCCTTCAGAAAGGCACGCAACTCAATATATTAACCTAGAGCTCGTTCGTACGAGGGTACGATTCAGTTACTTGGAATAGTTCCTCTACCACGAGTTTTCCTTCTTCCATGATGGAATGTTAGGTCAGGAAAGGTATTGTGATTTTGTAAGTAGGCTCTATATAATGCTTTAGTAGGATACCTCTATACTAAATTTAAAAAAAACCATTTTATCCTAAAAGTAATATTTCATGTAATTAAATTCAAACAATTAATGTAAATTTTCTAAATAAAAGGCTATTGGAACACCACATTTTTACAAAAATGCAACGACCACAATGCAGCGTTATGATTGGACATAAGTGACTCGCTATGGCAATCCGTTTTCTGTTGAAATGGGATTTTGATAAGAAATTACTTTTGAAACACCTTTTTTCCTACTATAATCCTACTATAGGATGGCCATTCTCATGTTATATAGCAAAGGCTACGCGTGCTGGTGTCTTGGGATGCAATTCATGATCATACCCGGGGATAGCTCGAATGTTTTTCACAGTCAACTTTAAAGTAAACTATATTCAAGACAATCAAGAATGCACTCAAAAATTAAACGTCTGGTCATAAGTATGGTTGGGCCCTAACATGAAATACCAAGTATTTTATCTTGGAGTGAGAGACTTGCCTAAATAACATAAAGTTTTAGGCCCAATGTACCTTTTTTTAAGAATTATAAACTACACCTGTTCTCTAAACAAGGTATCCCCAGCTATTAGTCTACTTACTTTTGGTCTAGAGATCAACACATTATTAAAAATGACTACAAACTTTTCCATATTTAGTTCAAGCTACGACCATTAATTTAATCCCGTGAACAGAAGTCACACTGTTATATTCTAGAGAATATGATCTAAAAACTTTCTTTTATAAGAATTCTTACTATTTATTTCTTTACATTAAGTCCAAAAATTAATTGAATTATTTAAAAATATATATTACAGATTTTAGTCTCATAGAAACCTTTGATCGACAAGAAGAGCTATATACCACTGATTCGTACAATAAGCCATAAAACGAACCAGTCAAAACACAAAATGGGTGTTCTCAGACAATGTTTTCCAAATAGTTTTACAGCCTCCCTCCATGTCATGAATTTGTTTTTAATTGTAACTTTCTTCCTCCTTTTTTTAAATTATAAAGATTCAAACATATAGGCCAGTTATTGAGACGTTGTGTAAAAAAATTATAATCTTGACAATCCAAAATACTCTCATACACCAATCATCCTGGATAACACGAAATACAAAAGAGTTACGCATTAAAAAATTAAACTTAAAATGTTGCTGCAATAGAAAGAGAATAGAAGCAATGTGATCAACCCTAAATGCGTTAAAGTTTCTAAATATGTTTATAAAGTCACTCAAAGAAAATTACTCTTTTCATAGGCCAATAGAAAAAACTTGTTAAGGTCCATTCACGACGCACTAAACTTTTTTTTTTTAAGATTTAAAGGCAACATCAATAGCTAGTACCACGCACATTCTACACATCAGTAACATTATGTGACAAACATTCATACTGTTTATTTTAGTAAAAATATAGTTGAAAAAACTAACTAGATATTACATTATATTTTTAATGCAGGTATCAGAGAAAATATGAAGAGTTTAAAGTATAAAAAAACCTTAATTTTATTTTAAGATTAAGAATACATGCCGTAAATGTTGTGAAGTAGCGGCAAATCAAGATAGGCCTTACTATGTTAATGCATTCACGTTTTATTTGATGCGATTTTAAGATATAACCCTAAAGAAAAATTCTTAAGTAATTCAAAAAATTATATCTATATGTATTTTAAAGTAGATTTTTAATTTTTTTTTTAATATTCACATTCAATTTAGGTTATTTGGTTCGTTCACGAAAATAGCCAATAGAAACATTTTTGCTAATATGTAGGGCTATATTAAAATAATTTACGGAAGCATAATATGTCTATTTAAAATAGGAATCAAGAAAAATATTATTTTTAAATACAAGTTAATGCTGTTCCAGAGCAAATAGTATATTTAGTGTATATTCTTGTCAGCGGAAGAGGGAAATTTTTATTAGAAAATAAACAATATACCTCACAGGAAAAACTTTTCACTTTCTTCACATTCTTTCTATATACTGATTTCAGCTAGAAGTACGACCTTGCTTAGAGTGCTTGGATGCCTCCAGTTAAGATGCAACCCACTTCACCAAACTTGGTTTTAAATCAACAAGTAGGTAATGTTGTGAACACACGTTTAGTAGGGAGTTGAAATGTATACAAAAAGCATTAATCAACTACAGTGGTTACCATGGTTATTAGCCCTTCACGAGCCTTAGAGAGCAGCCAGACGGCTTATTAGAAATACAGTAAACATAAGTATCAATTACTGTGTTCGGTAAAGTGTAGGCCTACAGGCTTGGCCAGACTTTGTTCAGCCGGATTATTTTTTGTACACCACGTCTCATTACAGTACAATTTTCATATAAAGAGCCTTTGAGAAAATGAAAGATTGAAATCTACTTGTATGAGATATACACATATTTATACTAATATGGTAATCATGATAAGTTAAAAGTAGACTTAAGAGAAAATTTACCATCATTTTCACTGGGTAGAGTGGAAAACCAATTAAGAAGAAATCTATAATTCAAACCCTAAAATATTGGTCACTGGAAAACCAAACCTGACGAGGTTGACGCCCCTGCCCATATATCCACAAATGCATTCCATTTTATTGTAGTTAATATAATTTAAAGCCTATTTGCTGTGAATAATCGACTTTAACTACCTAACTTACAAATATACGATTATTAGGGACAAATCTACACTGGTGGTCATGCGAGTTAAGGCAGCATGACCGTACAACACAGGACTGTAATTGACAATGAGGTCAAGCTTCGAATCCAGGCTGGGTGGGGGATGAAGGCTCCACATACCTCATGATTTCCTACTCCCCCTATTCAAGATAATGCTACCCTAATCACACCTTCCCTAATGGCTTAACTATTTAACTTGTGTTAAATTGTATTAACTCATAAAGTAACAAGAACCTTAAAGAAATGCACCATTATCCGCCCAGAAGAACGGATCATGTCCGCATTGAGGACAAAGCTGTTTTCAGTTCCTCTGGCCGGGAACAAACTACATCAAACTTCGTCCAACTCAAATAGTTTTATTGATATCACTATTGCAACATGGGCAATACATGTTGAGTGTTAAGAGACATCGTATGTACTTTCTCATAAAATATCTTATAATTTGGGACAAAATTATTGAAAATCAGCCCCTTAAAAGTTTTTCTCAGAATAAACCAACGTTAGTTTGATGATAGAATAAAACATTCTCGAAATATAGGTTTTTATCATAATATCTTAAAACAAATTTATCAAGTTCACTTTTTTTAATAAATCAGTCATAGTTAAATATTTATTTATCATGCTACACATTCCCAAGAGACAATATGAACGAAAACATTAAGGCCATTTTATAAAAACTACTTATTTTCATAAACTGATCATCAATATGTTGTCCTTTGAAAAATCTCCTCCCCCACCCCCAACCTCACCCTCCTGCCTCCCGCAAACAAAAAGAAAAACACAGTGTTATTTTTCAGGTCAAACACTCCTCGGATATAAAATTTTAAAAAATATTTTAATTTATTTTATAAAAAAATTTGATTGAAAATAAGCAGTCCTCACGCTTAATTTGAGAGATAGAATCTAAAATAAATTAATTCCTAGAGGCATGACCATGTAACGTATAAAGATCAAGTTTGAAAAAAATCCATCTAATGGTTTTGGACATAGCTCCAGGGACATAATACATACATACAGACATGGGGACAAACAGGATTTTAAGATACACAATTTTTGGATTTTGTTGTACACAAAATGTCCATACTCCTCATAATACTGAGGTTAATCACTGTCATGATTACAATACCTTATATATGAGAAATCGAAACAGTATGACCACTTCCAAGAAACATGTGATTACGACATTACATAACACGAACATTAATATATAAATTAGACAAGGAAAATTCTCTCATGGAAACGAATGTTATTTTGGAGCCAGTGCCAAAAAAAAAATTGGAGCGTACAATTGATTATATCACAATGATTGTTGATTTATTATGTTGTTATCATTAGAATTGGGTAAAAAAATGAGCAAACAAAAAACAATAAAGTAATCCCCATCATAGCTAGGATTTTAAACATTAAATTTTATTTTACTTTAATTAATAGAAGACTTACATACAATAGCTTTAGTTCAGATTAATATTATTACTCAACAATGAACCTTGGTTTGCGTGAAGATAATTTTAATATATCTCAACCAGCAACGGTGCTCACGTATTCTAACACGTCACTATTATGTTAGACTGGAATACTGGTGACGGATAGTTCGGGGTTCTAGTAACGGTCGGGTGTACCGAGAGTAATTTTTTCCTAAATTGTTTCCCACTCACCCCGATTCAAATGCGGATGCATTGCCTCTGAAGCTATACCCTATTCATCTGCAGCCCAATTACGTGCCGGGAAAATATTTCTCTTACACTTATAGAATGATAAGCTGCAACCAATACTTTTTCTTAGCAGCACGTCGAGCCATACGTTAGTTGCGCTAATGGGCTAGGGATGAGAAAGGCTTAGTTCAGAGGAAGTGTACCCACATTTCAGTGGAGAGAGCTAGAAACTATTTAGGATCCACCCTAAGTACACCCGACCGGGATCAAACCACGATTTCCCTGTAATAGTTAGTCTAGTCTATTGTGAGAGTAGCACCTTAGACCATTCCGTCACCGAAGTGGTTGATTTATTTTATAAGTTTGATGAAAAATATGCGATAATTTTGAAACTGTGACTATTTTTAAACAATACACGTAAATAAAGTGATTCACTTGGGAAGGTATACACATATTCCCCTAATTCTAGAGAATGTTTAGCAATCCTTCCCCTGCTACTGCCCTCAAATTATGTTGTCTCCCTCCCAAACTTCCCTCTACCAACCCCGGCCCCCTCTAAACATCCAACTTCCCATCATGCCAATCGGCTTTCCTCAACTTCCTGAGATAGTTGTGCTCCTTTATAATATTTGCTCTTCCCCGGGCATATTGTATATGTACACAGCGGGGGAGGAGTGTGTGGGGGAATAGGGGAGTGTTTGAAAGGGGAAGGTAGGTAGAAATATACCATGGCGTCACAGATTTATTCCTGTCTCTAGATAGAAGACGCGGGAGTTTATCCTGCCGCAGGGTGTTACCGAACGTTTTTGATTATTTACAACAGGGGTGATCAAAGACGTGTTTTTTTTCACATCTCTCTCTATCTCTTTTATAACTTGAAAGGAACAGTTCACTCTCAAAAAGGATGTATTACTATGATTTGTTTTTACTATTTGAGAGGTGCACTCAACGTGAGGTATCTAAAGAAGCCGCGAGTCACCTGCAGAACGTCTTGACCCAGTAGAGATTCGATCTAGAGAATCCAGTCTATAATTACTTAGAGGCTCAAGACCTAAGGCATGATAAAACCAATATCCCACACATACTTGTTTTTGTGTGTCTACGTTTAACTAACCGTTCGGGCTATCCATATATTGACACTATTTAAAAAAAAATCTTATTACATATTATATTGCGACCAGGAGGACCATAACATTCAGGTTCAGTCGCCTGTATGTAGATTATTAGACGCTCCCAGGGTACATCTATGGAAATTGTCCACACGTGCCCGCAATGGGATGTTGTGGTGAAAGTTATTATGATATTGTAGATCCGGGGTGAGTTTTAACCTAACGTAAGTCTAATTAACCAAACCCTGGTGAAATATATCCACATTTACGTGAAGGGAGAGTGGAAAAACCACTCAATATAGCCGACCAGGATTATAGCCCCAATTTTCCTTCAGTTGAAAACCAGATACCTCTGTCAGTGTGTCGACTAGTGAGTACCATTTTTGTCCTTTTGGCACGTTTTACCCTTTTATTCATTTTATACTTTTGACACTTTTTACACTTTTTATCATTTATACCATTCTAATAATTTTTTTTCGACAATCCACCTTTTATCATGAAGTACCCAACCTTTACCGGGATAAATATTTTATGGTGAAAGGTTAAAAAGGTCAAAAAGGGTACCAATTAAATCAAATATTAAAAAAACAAACAGGTAAGACCATTAAGTTACGTAGTTACCATTCTCAGCCCTTAATATTTATATGGAGTGGTATTTTTACCTGCCTACCAAACTTTAGTTTTCTACCACACTGGGAAATGGTTGTTAACTATTATTTTTTGAAATGTTTATACCCCCAATTTCTTTTCTACAATTGACTCTAAGAAATTTTAAATTTCAGTATTTATTGGGCTATCTGGAGCTGTCTGTCTACCTCCCTGCCAAATTTTTAATTTTCTACCCCATCTAAACGTGTTCCCTCCCCTCCTCAAGATAGTATCACCTTATTTCCTGGAGCCTCATTTTGAAATTTTCCAATTTTAGCCTATTATGGTTGTATGGGGGAATCCCGCTACCTTCCTGCAAAGTATGATTTTAAGTTTCCGGGTCCTGGTATGGAGAAAATACGGTGATCCACTGAGTCACACACCTTTTTGCACCTCTCCACCCTCTTGGGTGATT
>CABFVZ010000648.1:72446-89187 GCA_902151445.1 Timema monikensis
TAAACTTGTGGTGGGGGGGGGGGGTTATTATACAAGAAAAAAAAAAATCATATTAATTTTAAGTTTTTACTAAAAATCTGAAATATGATTATTTGTTATAACTTAATTGTGACTTTTCCCAGCATTCCAGGAAAACTCTAGTAATCAGCCCCAGAACACTTTCTTAGCACCGTGTCTTACAACACATTTTGGTTATATGCTTATATTCTAATACTTTTAGTAATGAGGAAGGTTATATTCAAAGAGTACCAGTATTTTCGTGGAGGGAGAATGGAAAACCATTTCGGAAAACCACTCATTTTTATTATTATTATCATTATCATTATTATTATTATTATTATTATTTAGCACCGCGTCTCACTACCCGTTTGGTTTATACGCCTAAGTACTAATCACGCTAGTGGGTTAGGAATTAGGAAGGTTGGATTTAAAGGAATTGAACCCACATTTGCGTGGAAGTAGAGTGAAAGACTATTTTGAAAAACCACGCCAGTTTATCCGACCTAAATTCAAACCTCGGTCTCCCCTTCATCGGCAGTTTAGTCTACTGCAATAGTAGCGCCTTAGAACATGTGGCCACCGAAGCAAGTCTCAGAACATTAATCTACTATGTAATTGAATGTGAATACAAATAATAACTATAAATTATATTAATTAGCATAGATATATATTTTATGTAGTAACTAAATAATGAAAGTGAATAAAATAAGAATTAAAAAAAAAAGTCCTAAGAAATGTGAGGAAATCTAAAATGGTGTTATCTGGTTTTGATATAACTTAGGTTCTGATTATAGATTAGGGCTTCACTAGTAAAGTACATATAACCCTTTTCTAATTATTAATTTATTTTAAAATTATGAGTTACCAAGACGCACAAGAAAAATTTCTTTGTTATAAATTTGAGTTGTTTTTCTGTGATCCAAACTGTGTAATTATCTAGAAATCCCAACAAGTAAGAGGTATTACGTTATCTAACCATCATTGCGAGTATCACATTGTTCTAGGCTAATTTCCCAGTTAGTGCCCAGGTCCCAGAAGGAGAGAAAGTGGAGTGAAATTCCTTGACACCAGTCAATAATAATTCCAACTTATTATAAGTAGAGAGGGCTGGTGGCCCAAGTATTACGAGAGAAATGTAAGAGGAGGAGATTCCCATTGTTTTCAAGCCAGAGTCCGAGACTCACGTTATGAGAAGACCGTATTACGAAAGCTATAACCACCCTCAACCCACCCTTTACCTCATCCTTTACTAGAATTGTAATTATAGAACGGTGAGTTCGTTCGTTCGTTCTTTGGTGGCACATAAAAACAGTTCAATTTGCAAGACAACGACAAGGGTTGAAATTTCGTTTCCTCCAGGGTTTAATCCCTACCGTCGCAGATATAAAAAAAAGAAGTTATTATACGAGGTAGGAAATTACATATTTAACATTTTACCCACGATGACGTCACTTCCACACTCAACTTATAGCCTATTCTTTATGACTCGTGTCATAAGAATTTAGTAAAAGGTTTACTTAAATTGGTGACCTGAAGTTTTTACAGTTTCATTTAAACCTTGCTTGAATATAAGTCTAGAAAGAAATATATTATTTGAAGAAACCATATTTTTACATAACCAATAAATAAATATACACAAACACATGCAGAATAAATCTTATGTGAATACTACTACCGTAAGCATAGATTTGTACATTATTATACATCCAAGTTCTTAAACACCATACTGTACTGAACCTTTAAAAATAGGCACGTGCGCGGTTAATACTATATAGTTCCAGGGGACCATGTGACATGATGCGACAGACAAACAGTAAAATGTATCCCCGGACCTCTGACAATTATCCATGGGACTTTTTTTGTGTGGAGATACAGAATTGAGTGTATTAGTTTCCATTAAATAATTTGGCAGACTTACACCAGTGAGTTGAAAATTGTTGTTAGACGATTCAAATAAGGCCAGGGATTTTTCAAAAAGCATGCAACAGTCTAACTCAAAAAGGTGATACTTGTGTGTAAATAGAAGAGCAACATGTAAAGCACTTTTTGTTGTGATAAGGTATTAATGTTGTACTATATAAACCAATATAACTTTTAATTCTCATTCTATTTTTTTTAACGATTATAGAATTGCCTGTATCCATGTGTGAGTTGGTTTGCGGACAAAACTATATTTCTAAACATGTTTTCACTCATTTTAATGAGTACTACATAGTCCTAACATTATGAACTCTCTTTTTAATACCCCGTATATAGAGGGAATGATCTGTTTTCCACGAGACTGGAAAGTTTGCAATCCCTCTCAGTACATTCCTACAACATACGAAGCTGTCTGAACATCGTCCCATACTTAAGGTGGGATGGAAGGAAACAATAGTTAAGGTGGGATGGAGGGAAACAAGAGCTAAGGTGGGATGGAAGGTAACAAGAGCTAAGGCGGGATGGAAGGAAACAAGAGTTAAGGTGGGATGGAAGGAAACAAGAGCTAAGGTGGGATGAGAGGAAACAAGAGCTAAGGTGGGATGGAAGGAAACAAGAGCTAAGGTGGGATGGAAGGAAACAAGAGCTAAGGCGGGATGGAAGGAAACAAGAGTTAAGGTGGGATGGAAGGAAACAAGATCTAAGGTGGGATGGAAGGAAACAAGAGTTAAGGTGGGATGGAAGGAAACAAGAGCTAAGGTGGGATGGAAGGAAACAAGAGTTAAGGTGGGATGGAAGGAAACAAGAGCTAAGGTGGGATGGAAGGAAACAAGATCTAAGGTGGGATGGAAGGAAACAAGAGCTAAGGTGGGATGGAAGGAAACAAGATCTAAGGTAGGGATGGAAGGAAACAAGATCTAAGGTGGGATGGAAAAGTTCGCGATAAAAAGTCAGCCTTCCTGCAGTTTTTATAGCAACACATTTTTTTTGCCGAAAAAATAAAATATTGCTTCAATACAAACATAGAATTTAATTTTCTTTACATGTTGACCTCAAAATTTCTTTAATATCTAACAAGAGTGTTGTGGAATTTAAGGACAACTTTTTCTATTAATTTAAAAAGTTTGTTAGATAACACATGCTAATGAAACACATTTAAGAACTGTTGATATCAACATGTGAAGAAAAGTAATCTCTCTTCTTGTACTGGAGCAATATTTTATTTTTTTTGTCCAAAAATGTTTTGCCATAAAAACTGTAAAAATAGTGTTTTTCCTTCGCGTCCCACCTTAATATGATGCTTGAAATCGACACGTATGGGGAGAGTGTTTGTTCCTGAAGTGGTGTTGGTATGGGGTGCATTATAGTTGTGGATTTCCATTTGTATTTTTTTATATAAAGAGAAATTATTGTAATCGTGAAAAGATTATATCTCGAGATTATAGTTAATATTATGGTTTGATGGTCAATAATGAATGGGTGTTGAAGGAGTGCGGTGTGAAAGGGAATCCAATAGTTCACTGTGAAAGAAGCGTGTTATGTTAGTTTGAGTATGTTGAGAGGATGTGTGTGAACCGATTGATGGAGTATATATATGAAGGTAGAATAATTTGGATCAAAATAAAGGGGTAGTCCATGTAAGACGTAGTTAAGTGTTGTAGACGAATGTGTTATAAAGAGAAACATTAAGAGTTTTAATAATAAAAGAGCATGTATGCCTCGGTGTATGAATGTTGTTGAAGGAAGCGATTATGCAAGGATAGAGAAGTGTGGAGAAAGCTAGTGAGGATGAATTAAGTACGTAATATTTTTTTTAGCTATATGCAGAGTTTCTTGCCTACCTTGTAAAGGAACGCCATGAAAATTCTGGATGGATGTCTGTCTGTCTGTCTGTCTGTCCTTGGTGACGAATCCAAAATAGTTAAATGGACTCTGTTCAAATTTGATATTTATATTTTATAGGGCTATAACTAAGGACAAACCCTAAAGTTACAGCTAGTTTACCGATTAGTGATATTTTTAATACCAAATTAGAACAAAATTGCTTAAATGATTTTGTTTAAAATTGATATCTATGTAGTTTTATTACATAAAAAATGGCACTGTATACTTGGTTTTTGGTCAAAATTCGTTGAAGGGTAGTTTACTGAAGAATGGTTTTCAAAAATTCGAAATATTTTGAAAACCTCTCTAGCGATTTTGATTCAAATATATCTGGGGTGTATTTGATTTGACAAATAAAAAACTCTATGCTTGTTTTTAGGGAGAAAATTCGATTAATGCTAGTTTACCGATGAATTTTTTTAAAACTTAAATATTTTAAAAATGGCTTTAGAGATTTGGTTCAAATTAGGGGTTTGTTAAGTTTTTTACATTATAAATAATTATATATATATATTTGTTTGGATTTTTTTAATAGTAGTTTAATTTTGACTCATTTTAGTAAAATTTGAATTAAAAAAAATAGTTCTAACAATTTTGTTCAAAATTGGTATCAAGGGAATTTTTTTCAAGGTAAATAATAATATATACAACTATTATTCTAAAATACAATTAATTTAACGGTATTTTACTTATGACCAATTATAAAAAAAATGTTTTTTAAATTGGACTTGAAGATTTAATTCAAAATCGGAAACTGCTAATAGTTTTCCTTAATAAATAAAACAAGGTTTTCATTTTTACAAATTACAAATAATGTTATGGTAGTTTAGAAACTTATTAAAATTTAAAAAAATATTTGAACAATTTAGTTTAAATTGTATATATAATATATAATAACTTTAATAATGGATGACTTTGGGGCATTGTCGGTCCTAGTTCACTGACAAAAGGAATTAACCTACCGTAAGACATAACACCTAATAATTTTTTCGAATCTAAAATAAACAATATGAGAAAGCGTGTGCGATTTTGTCGTACCATTTATTTTTCTCAACTATCCGTGTTTATATAATGTCCAAATGTTATTTTATACCTAATCCAATTTATTTTACTCTTGTCAAACAATTAACCTTATATGGTAGAATTTTGTTTATTTTAACCCGGTGAGCCATTATTTTAACAAGAAACAATATTGTGGCCTTATCCTTCGGATAAATAAAAGGTCAACTGATGTATTTTTACTCTAACTCTATTAGAAAGTGTATGCTTACCCCTCGAGATATAGTTGCGTTATTTTGATTAGACATGTTTATCATACACAAAGTATTTTTTTTTATGTTTGTTCATTTTAGAGCACATACAAATTTGATATTTTTAAGGGCCTATATAATAGGTATGAATTTAAATCTAATATACAAATTTTGACAATATCCATTATTTATTTATTAGTATCTCAAATACGACTTATAAAAACAAATGTTTGGTAACTATTAATTAATTATTCATCAACAGATAATAAATTATTATTATTATTATTATTATTATTATTATTATTATTATTATTATTATTATTATTATTATTATTAGCACCGCGTCTTACTACCCGTTCGGGTTATACGCACTTACACTAATGTGTATAGTGATAGGGTGATTGTGAGATGAAATGGAGGACCTACAGTTTAACATGGGATCCGAACCATGGTGTAGGTCTGGCTTGTCACACATTCACAAGTTGTGATTAATACACGTCTTGTCAGAGGTGAAGGAAGGGTTTGATAATCAGATAAATCTGTACCAGGATTGAGGATTGAACCTCTATTATATAAAATAGTAAAATAATTCCTGATGTAAATACCCCACTGGGTGTAGCCCAATATTACAAAATACGTAAGGTAAAACAATGGTTCAATTTTAGTTTTAAAAAAAATGGTGATATTCAGACCACCAAAACAATTTACTATGTTTTTTTTTAAATTGTATTAAAAAAATCGATTTATTCCAATCTCACGGTTCTCAAGTGAATAACACAGTAACCGCACAATGATAAGTTTCTAGTCGGAGCATAATCGTGTATCTAATTGATCGGTTAGTCCGTGTGGTCTTTTAATACCCACAGCTTGTAGATCTTCCTAAGAAAAGTAACTGCATTTCAATACAAATTGAAAGTAAGCGATGTAGTATATATATTTTGTTACTATTGCTAGAATTATATCTAGTTTTGTATTTCGGAATACACTATAGGCCTAAGAGTAACTCACGTTTGTGCTCACACGGTGTAAATCGTCAGTCTCATAATATAATGGATTGACGATAACAAGAAGATTCAGGTTCAAACCCCAGTAGGGTATACGGAGGTGGGTTTTCACTTAGTTGTTTAGCCTTCTCCCTCTACACAAATGTAAGTTCATCACCTATAGTCTTCCCTACTCATATATAGATTCCCCTTCCTCTCCACACACATACACTCTCACCATTCACCATAACTTATTATTATTATTATTATTATTAGCACCGCGTCTTACTACCCGTTCGGGTTATACGCACTTACGCTAATGTGTAATGGTAGGGTGATTGTGAGATGAAATGAAGGACCTACAGTTTAACGTGGAATCCGAACCACGGTGGNCTACCCGTTCGGGTTATACGCACTTACGCTAATGTGTAATGGTAGGGTGATTGTGAGATGAAATGAAGGACCTACAGTTTAACGTGGAATCCGAACCACGGGGGAGGCCTGGCATTCTCCACATTCACAAGATGTCTTGTCAGAGGTGAAGGAAGGGTTTGGAAATCAGATAAATTTATGCCGGGACTGAGGATTGAACCCCGGCCGCCAGCATAGAAGTCCGACACCTTACCCCTAGACCACCAGGTCACCCCACCATAACATAAGTCTTGGATCATAGATGATTAGTTCCCTGAAAACTTCCAATATTACAAAATGGCAGGAAATGTGTTTTTTCCTCTGTCACATTTATTCGAGAAGAGAATAAATAATACTGGTTTTCTACGTAAAAGTTTAAGAACCTGATGTAAACTGTTTACAAACACTCGTACCGTCGTCCATTGACCGCTCGTGCACTTTTCATTCTCCTCACGTTGCTAATGTAAATACGCAGTAGGAATTACTAAGGCATAATACCAGTAGTTACTGGTGGCTTAGCCAGCCTGCTATCTGGACGAAAAGGGGAGCAAAGTGTTGGCTTATTTCGAGTGTGGTAGTTTAATCTTGCTGGTGACATGGCGGAGTTAGCCAAGTCTGATAGATCGTGAGCTACTTCGCCCTTCAGACGAACAACCTTGGAGGAAGTCTTGCAGGAGGGGTAGGACACTCTGGTTTAATTGAAGTGAGGTTTTATCAGGTCAATACCTAGTCCAAGAGGATAGGGTGAGAAAGCTACTGATTCAATATGAATACAACAGCACTCGTTTGTAAGAGAATGGGACTATAATGTATTGATTAAAATAATTATATTACATCCGATAGGAGATCGAACCTTGTATTTCTGCTGTGAAATCGAACTGTTTCTAACCACGCCTAGTTCGAGTTTATTTAAAGTAAACTAAATATTTCCAGAACGTTTATAATAAATATAATAATTATGCTCAGGCCGGTACTAAGGAATGTGCCAAGTGTGTCGAGCACATCGGCCCCCTAGGTTAGGGGCCCCCGCCCGCCTGGTGACTAGATCACTTTGACTTGTCATATTTATTTTGTGATAATATTATATTTCAATATTTTTATGTTTTTTCGTAAAATTTATCCCTAATTTAAAATTTCCCTAATCGACGGGGGCTCGCTAGGAGCCTGATATTGTGTGGAGTCCCACAGTACATGATTAAAAATCAACGCAACCTTTGCATCTGGCAAACCAGAAATACTATATATCTGCAGACGTCACCGTTGACTTTTGACAGAAAAATAAACATTAATTTTATATTGACAATAATTTCTGAGGTAAAGTAATAAAATTGTTAATATTGAAGAATTAACTAAATGTGACGTGAGAATAAAGCAAAAAAAAAAAGTTTAAAATAATAAAATACTGATTACTATACTAATACTAACTATTTTATCTGCATACGGCAGACTACATAAAATACAATTACACTGAAATAGTGTATTATTATAATATAATGTCCATAATTATTATATTATTAGGTAATATTGATTTACAGTACTATAATCCATTCAGAATACAAAATACTGTATAGATTATAGTTACTATAGTATTAATAGATAATTAATGTGTTAATAACAACATACACGGTACTCACTATGATTGCTAAACGTTTGCAAAAAAAGATTGTCTATAAATAAAATTATCCATGTATGATGTATATGTAAGATTCATAAACCTTTATTGGGGAACTCACTTCTAAAGGCCCCAAGTTCTACTTGGCACAGGGAACCCAAAAGTTTTAATCTGGGCCTGATTATGCTTCTCTAGTTTGTAGGTACTCTTTTATGTTTCGGTTAGTAGGACTAGTTTAGAGTTTCAATATCAGGTGTAAGGATACTTTCTTGGTGTGGAGTCTCTTGCTAGGATCTGGCGTGATAATGATAGAGTCCAATTTTAATGCTGCTTATATGTGAAGAATTTGTTATCTTGTAGAAACGTGTTTTTTTTTATTAATTTAAAAACAAGTGATCATAAGTAATTATGTTTGTGAACACGATGCGGTAGCTTAAGCTAGATAACTCAACGCGTCGTGGACTGAATTTCATGTTTGAGATTAGTTTATTGCGGAGTGGGCCGCTTCTCAATAAGGTTGTGAAGAGAATTAAAATTAGAGATTAATCTTTCGTGGACCGTTCTGCAGTAAGAGTGTGAACAGAATTAAGAAAGGAGCCTTCTTTTAGGTTATATTATTCGAAATAAGTCCTTATAGAGGCTTGTTTTTGTCTTTCGTTCATTTATGAAGTTGCACCATGTTCTATTTGTTCCAGAAGGGGGGNGGGGGGGGGGGGGGGGAAGAGAGTGTTTTCGAAATAGTTATATTTCACAAGTATTTGAAATAGGGGTGTGGGAATATAAAGCAACAGAAAATATAGCCTGACAACACAAAGTTCTTGTAAACAAAAACAAAATTAAATTTTGGTCACTAAGGGGTTTGAGAAGATTTCCTAACAAATGTGGATGCATTTAGTTTTATGTTTTGAAACCACTCATTAAATTGAAATTTATTATTATTATTATTATTATTATTATTATTAGCACCACGTCTTACTATCCGTTCTGGTTTTACGCACTTAGGATAGTGTGCAATGGTAGGGTGATTGTGAGATGAAATGGAGGATCTACAGTTTAACGTGGGATCCGAACCACACATTCACAAGTTGTGGTTGATACACGTCTTGTCAGAGGTGAAAGAAGGGTTTGGCAACAAGATAAATCTGTGCCGGGACCAAGGATTAAACCCCGGACCCCCAGCACAGAAGTCCAACGCTTTAACCCCTAGACCACCAGGTCACCTTTTAAATACAGTATATTAAGGGTGGGAATTTGTTTTATTAGAATTCTTATTAAATTAAAATATATTTAATTACACAGGACTAGTCTAGAGTTTAATTTAACAAGCCTAACCTGAAGATTCGACTAACGCAACTAGTATAGTGTTTCTATTACCAGGACTAGCTTGTCTGGGGGCCCTCCTCCAGGACATATTTAAACTCTGTATGACTATAGAAGCTATTTTTGTTCAACACTTTGCTTGAACTCTTTCTTTGCCACAATGTGTAGTAAGAGCAAAATAGGAAGGGTGGTATAGAAAACATAAACTTGTCTTTTTGAGGTCAAATTGTTCCACCTTAAAACTATATATTTACGGGTTGAAAGGGTAAGAGGGGTTACACTTTTTATCCTCTACAATTAACGAGCCGTCTGTAGCATGTTTGATAAAACTTAATTACTTAATATTGCCAAAGTGATGAACCCAGGTATGCAAGATGGCTTGTGAGATAAATTGATCACTATAAGTATGGGTTAAATCAGTTAACTAAACAATAATATAAAATCTGTTTGTACACTTACATGGAAAATATGGGTGCTTGGGAGTGGTACGATGGTCCCGGAACTCAAAAATATGGGTGCTTGGGAGTGGTAAGATGGTCCCGGAACTCAAAAAATAAAAACACACCTTTCAGCTCAGTGGACAAAGTGTAATGTATGCATCAATTTGTAAATAATAACATACTCAGGCGGCTCTTGCTGGAGAAAGTGATAACCTGAATATGCATTTCACTCTACACCCCTGTTCCCCCAATAATGAAAGGGATTTTTCATTTTATAAAAACGACAAACACTGCCATTATTCTTTATTAAAAGTAAAATTTGGGTTTATGTAGGCAAGGTGAGACTACGCTTCAAAATAAAAATAAAATATTTTCGGAAATTTGGATTTGGTTTTTACCTAGCTTACAAAAATTATTTTTTACCGTAGGTCATATTATTTATACAACACTCTTAACTTAGATTTCAATAAAAAACCATTGTATTAAAAGCGACACTTAGAAAGCTCATTAGATTTCATAAGAAATAACCATGGTATAGAAAGTAGCAACTAGAAAACTAATTAGATTTATTTAGATATAACAATCTTGTATAATGTTACAACTAGAAAGTTAATTAGATTTAATTTCATATAACCATCGTCTAAAAAGCAACCAAAATCTAACTAGCTTTCATTAGAAATAACTATGGTGAGAAAGTAACGGTTAGAAACTTAATTACATTTCATCAGAAATAACTTTAAAAAGTTGCAGTTGGAAAACAGATATATTGTATGTACGGTTACAGTTGTAAAATAATTAAATTTAAATTTAAAAAAAATCCTTTAAAAAATAACTTTTATATTTTAAGAACAATGTATTTTACCAGTAAAATTATTGCTACAGGAAGTACGTTTCCGTATAGTTGGGTATAAGTACTAAAGGTCTGTTTCATATTCTCTGATTTCTCGGTAGCGAAGAGGTCTGGGTTGGAATACCATCTGGGTATGCTGATTTAAGTGATTTTTCAATCTCTTTCTAACAAATTTGAAAATATATCATTATATTCTCTAAATTATAACTTCCACATCCTCCTCGCCCCATTAGCGCAGTTAAAGTGATTATATAGTCCTGACGGGTAGTTTTAAAACGTGCTGGAAAAGAAAAAAGTATATACGTATATTATTGTAAACTAACTAATCTTCCAATTGCATTTCATTTCTTGACAGGGTAGGCCCATGGTTCAAACTCTTTCTCGCTGGATGAATCGCGAGTTCCAAGTTTGCTGACATGTTCATAATTGGATGTGTGTGTGGCTGGAAACGGTGATAGTTTGCCGTACCCCCTCTCTCCCTCCCTGCCTCCACCCCCTCATACCCTCTTCTCGCAACACCCTGATTACAATCTGTGTCGTGGTGTTCAGTGGGATGTATGTGGTATCCCCCTACAAACATCCTATTATACTCGGCCCTAAGCCCCTAATACGCTTTGCAAATTTTCCTCACACATTCAAGTCACCGTAGTCTTCTCAAAATATGGGGGAAGAGGGGAACCCTAACGCGATTAAAAAGTTTCTAAAGGATGCTTCACATCTAGAAAAGAATACTTTTTGTTTATATCTATATAAAAGTTTGAGCTCTTGACTAAATTTGGATCGAACCCCATCTGAGTGGCAAGGTAGTTAATAAGAAAAATACCAGTATAAGTTTTTAATGTGCACGATGTGCAAGCCATAGCTAGCTAGCTAGCTAGCTTGTCAAATTCTACGATGTGTTAATCAAATTGCCAGTCCCTTCCTTCACCTCTGACAAGACATCTTGTTAATGTGAGGAATACCAGGTCTCGACCGTGGTTCGGATTCCACGTTAAACTGTAGGTGCTCCATTTCATCCCACAATCACCCTAACATTACACATTAGCGTAAGTGCGTATAAGCCGAACGGGTAGTAAGACGTGGTGCTAATAGTAATAATAATAATAATAATCATAATCATAATAATAATAATCATCATCATAATCAAATGTGTGTATACATTTTGGTACCCCCTATTTTCCCTTAGTTGTGATGAACTATAAAAATACATTTCGTTTGAACGTGCAATATTCCACTACCCGTGTGAATACAAAGCTCGTTTTGGACTAGAGGGCTAAATACGGAGAGATTGGGCTTCGATCCCGGTCTGGTGCGTTGAGGGTGGCTTTTCCTATATAGTTTTTTACCCCCATTCCACACAAGTGCTGGTGCATTTCCTCTAAATTAAACCCCCTAACCCATTAGTGTAATTAATACATAGGTGTATAACCCGAACGTATAGTAAGACGCGGCGATGAAAAAAAAAAAAAGCTCTACGCCATAACGATAGTCTTTGTCTGAAATATCCCTGTCATTCTCTTGATAAAGAAACCGTCCCAGCAATATTTTGTTACGAGACTTTTAGTTTCTTTTTCAGTGTAGATTCCACTGCACCATTTACTATATACTATTATAAATCAATATGTTTAGCTTACCCTGATTCCAGAAAAATAAGGAGTGCAATTAGGAGTGCAATAGATGAAATACCGTCTCGATCCAAAGTGTAATTCTTGCGTTAACGGGAAACAAACAGAGAGACAGACTAATAATCCAATGTGCAGACAGACCTTAAAGTTGTATTATACATATATTATAAATATGTGAATCCTAAATGGATTTTAAATGTTTGAGTAAAATGAATTCTCCTTCACCGACGAAATGGCTACCTCGATTTTCAATAATAAAGTTTACACTTAAGTACCTCCTCAAATAAATATTAAGTATCTACTTCAGATGAATTTTGTTTGAAGGGATTTCACTTCGAAATGTGTGAACTAATTTGGATATATGTTTGTATTTCAAGGTCCAAGCTGGGTCTATTTAGAGCACTGGTTTGGGATCTACACATATGTAATAACAACGCTAATATTTAACCGCCAGGTAAATTTGAAATCGGAGGAATTATACCCACATTTGCTTGGAGATTGAGGGGAAAGCCAATGAAGAAAGGCTATCCCTAAGTACACACAATTGGGATTTGAATCCTGATATTCTTGTCGATGGAACTGATGCAGGGGTATACCATTATTAAATTACTTTTAAGCATGAACAAGAAGGCGATGTAAAAAAAGAAGTGCTTACTTTTTCTTTAGTTAATAATAATAAAACTATCTATAAAATTTAAAATGTCCGGTTGGAAAAAGTATATATTAAAAATGAATATATTAATACTGATTTATATACACGTTTTAATAAGAAAATATAAATGCTAATACAATTTAAATATTGTAAAGAGTGATCCATTGTTTTATAGGATGGGGTTGGCAACCTATGGTGTGCACTAACAAATTGAAGCGTGGAAAGTGCTTTTCAAATATTATTTTTTTGCACAATCAACCTTCCTATACTTTGAAGTATATGTATTTTAAAGTGTAGATGTATAATATGATTATTATTACTATCAAACAATATTGGGAATGGAAATTCTTATGCAAACTGGGAACAGTGAGATGTGTTGACAGTGGTAATTGGATGAGTTTGTAATTCTGGACAGCATTTTACAATCTCTGCCATAAAACATCCAAGTGTCCTAACAAGGACTAGTTGTGTAAAATTATGTAGTCAACATTTTTAGCTATTATAAATCTATTAACAAGAGATATATTAGAGTAGAAATATTTTAGAAAATGCATTCAAAATAAACATGCTCTCACTCAGTCAGTAAATTGTTCGCATCCCACCTGATATCAAGGAATGTAAGACTCAGAATATACCAAAACCATAGCGTGATTGTTTTTTTATGGTTGTGAAACATAGTAAATTATTTTAAATATTGAGAATAAATCTAGGAAGTCTTAAAATAAAGTACTTAAGAAAATAGAAAATATTTGGTCTGAAAAGGGAGGAAGATAATGGATAGTGGTGGAGAGGTTACATAATGATGCGTTACATAGCCTGTAATCACCATAATACATTGTTAGGGTAATAGAATATAACAGTTTATGGTAAGCAGGATATGGAAAGGAAGCATAAGGGGAAGAAATCAGTGGAAAGATCTGGACTCAGAGGAGAGTATAGCATTAGACTGAACCTGAAGGAGATAGGGCGTAATGAGATGGACTGGATATAACACACTCAAGATAGGGGTAGGATGTAGTGTGTGGTGGACTAGTTAGAACTAGCTCAAGATAGGTATTGCATGTAATAAGGTGGAATGGGAGGAACTATTTATTTTTGGAACAAAATATCTAACCCTAAAATAAGGGTCGCATATTGAAGGGCGAAAAAAAAAAGAAAAAAGATTAGATTGTTTCTAAGTTCGCTCAAATGATTTTGTTTCTATTTTGTATCTAGACACTGTTTATCATCACACCACAAACAAAATGGAGATTTCCATTTTTCCATGAAAATGAGTTTATATAGGCAGAGATTTAAAATTTGGATTATAAATCCACAACTATTTGAGATACAAAATAACTTATCATTTTGAAGATGTAGTAGTACTAGTATATATAAAACTCTTGTTTGAAATAAAGTTTTAGAAAAATATTTTTTATGAGCTAAAAGTATATAAATATTTCTATTTTTTATTGAGTACTTTGAAATATGAAATTGAATGTTATGCTTTTTGGCGGATGGATATGCTCCTGTTTACTCAATGTTTATGTAACATTGTATACTATTTCATTTATGCCATTCGCTGGAGTGTTTTTGCGACAATGTATTTATTTAATTTCGCAAATCTTAAGAAATTTTAGTAAATGTCTCTATTTTAAGACCGAAAAGAGATTAATTCTGTGCTGTAAACCATAGCATTTTTTAAAAATTGAAAACTTATATTATATTTAGTAGCACATTATTAAGCATAGAAAAAGCTTTTGTGTGAAATATATTTTATTGTATATTTATTTTCAAAAAGATTTGAAAAAACATAAATACAATATAACCATGTTCGTTTTAATAATAAATAGTATTATTACAAAGTATGATCACATAATATTACAAGAAATAATTATTCAATGTATTCCCCATTATTCTCCAGGAAATAATACAGTATATCTTTGAATGCTGTTATGACATTAAAAAAAAATATCTATGAATATTTCTGCAAGTTGTAGTAGTCACTTGGCGGACTACTTCGATTGTGGTAGGTTCTGTTTTGTTAAAATCTAATGGGGTATGGACTGGGGATCTTGCAGGCCATTCGATAGGCCCTACTCTACTAATCTACTGGTTTGAGAGTGTATTATTGAGTTATTGTCAAACGGCGATTGTGTTATATGGCTATGCTCCACTTTTTTGGAAATAAAGGAAGTTTTTATCTAAAGGAATGTACAGTATTCTCACGTATCTAGTTATCTATTTCGTGTGTAATAAGAGGATTACTAACATTTTCCAAAAAAATTCTAAGTAAAACTTGTCACTAATATTTTGCTAATAAAATAATGGTCCTTTAATCATTGTTCCTCCAAGAACATCTATCTGCGATCATTAGATATGTAAAATTAAATGATATACATTGTTACAAAACGTATTGGAAATAAGACCACAAAGTTTAACAAAAAGCATTAATATTCAGATTTTTATGATGGTTCAAGATTTGTCCCTATACATGTATTTAAATATTTAAATATTCTACCATACGTGAAATGCTTTATTCTATTGGCTTAGGAAATTTTTGGGGAAGACCCTCTACCCCTTTTGCAGACATTGTTTTTTTCTTTCTCAGAATGTTTTGGTGCCTGGTAAATTTTAATCTTCTACCACATTGAGGAAGTGTCTTATTATATGTTCAGGCTGAACGTATACTATATGCTAGTTAATTTAGTGGGTAAGGGATAGGGAAGGTTTTATTTAGAAGGAGTGTTGCCACATCTGCGTGGAAGTAGAGTGAAAAACCATTTAGGAAAACTATTCTCAGTATGCCCGTCTGGAATTCTAACCCAGATCTCTCTATCATTGGCAGTCTAGTCTAATGCCAGAGTGACACCTTAGACCACGTGGCCATCGAAGCAGTTTCAGTGTGAAGTATTTTTTTACATAAGTTTCGGAGATTTATGAATCCCTTATTTCACTAAAATCAACTTAGAAATTTCAAATATTTAGGAATTATTGAGGTATATGGAGTAATTCTACGATATTCCTGGCATTTTTTAAAACTGTCTATGTCTCCTAAAACTATACAGTGATAATGGCATGTTTGAGCAACAAAGAGACAAATAACATTTCCTTTTCATGTATATTAGTCTAAGCTTTCTATGGTCTATTGGTTTTGGAATTATAGCACCTACACATATACCCACAAACACATAGACACACACACATAGAAACAAAGAAATACACATTCTATGTGATTTATTTATTGTGATTGATTAATGGTTCGTATTGTCAAGATTCTCATAGCTTATAAGTTACAAGCTCAGGAAGAGCTAAAAAGTAGTGATCTATAGCCATAATTTTTTTCTAACTTGAAACCAAATGGTGGATGTATTTGGTAATTAGCCTACATGTTAACTGGACGTCAAAGTTATGTGCATGCAAAATTTCATTACAAAGTTGGTAGAGTAATTCGGGTGTGATTGAGCAAAAAGCTAACAATCAAAAGCCATTTATTATTTTTTGTATATTCAGTAGGGTAAAAACAAAAATAAAGTCGTTTACATACGCTAGTTTCCCTAAATAATACTACACAAAGCTTAATATTTTTATAATCTCTTTCGTTTAGCGTCCTTTTGCACCAGAAATTAAGCAATTTAGTACTTCAGGATTACAGTATGTGAAGTAAAAAAAAATAAAGGTTTTCCAAATAAAGTGCTTAGTACAAAGTGTTCACTTTCTTCGTTTCTTGGTTCTTTGGCTACCCAAATTGATAGTCACAATGTTTAATATGCTAGGCTCACTATGAATGAAAAAAAAAAAAAAAAAAAAAAGAA
>CABFVZ010000648.1:89249-102518 GCA_902151445.1 Timema monikensis
AAAAAAAAAAAAAAGGAGTCTCCAAAATAATTATTTAAAGTTTAAAGTTGCTAGGTTAACTGAGTTTAAAAATGTAGCTATTAGTTTACAAGCAGTCTAAGACATTAGGCTCGACATTTGATTGTTTTAAATACACCCGCGTTTCATTAAGTAAACGTGAAAAGTGCATTTTTTTAAAGTTTGGAATTGATGTTTAGGGCGTCATTATACAGTCAACTCCTAATATATATATTTTTTTATTATCACCAAGTCTTACTACCCGTTCGATTTGTATGCGTATTTACTAATTATACTAATGTGTTAAGGATTGCAAAGGCTTAATTTAGAGAAAGTACACCCGCATTTGCGTGGAGAGAGAGATAGAAATAGAGAGAGAGTGGAAAACCATTTAGGAAAACCCTCCCTCAGTGCACCCAACCACGATTGAACCCCCATCTCCCCGTCTTAGGCAGTTTAGTCCAACTCGAGAGTAGCGCACCGAAGCTGGTTACTCCTCTTGTACCACTGACCGAGTCCTGACGCCGCTTCCGTTCCCGCTTAAATAGTGACCAAAGATGGACGCTGTAAACGGAACTAGAAAGGAAGGTCGGGGATACAGTGAAAGTGACAGAGGTCTCCCCGGCCGAAAACATTTATTTATTGAGGTTCAGGATACAAAATATTAAACAAATACACCAGGACATTTAATAAATTAAAACAATTTGTCTAGTCGACGATTCACAGTGTTTATAGTTCACTAGAAGTGGAATGTGTTTCTAATTAACCTTAAGTGTGAGAGGGAGGAACAAACAAAACAAAATAAGTTATCACAATGATAATAACTCCATTAACATTTAAATAGTCGGCTACGCGCTGTTTCTTGCTGTATACCATTCTAAGAAATATTTTCTGTCATTTAACCTTTATGTTTGAATATTAGGGCCTATGTATCAACATAACTGTAAAATATAATCGCAAAAAGATGTTAAACGTTGAAATTTACTTAAGTTTGAGTTTAAATGTTAAAGAATGTCGATTTTACTTCGTATGTGAATATAATAATTCAACACAAAACATGGTTTCTCCTTGAAGTTAAAATCTATATATATATTTTATAATAGTTACTCTGGATGTGCAGTTGATTTGGTAATCAAGTAAGACAGAAAAAAACTATACAGCATGTTTTGTTGATATTTCTAATTCCCACGTTGCCAAGAGGATTGACAGAGAGGATTTATACATTAAAAGTTAGTATATTTGAATTGTTACAAAACTGAAACGTAAATGTAACCACACAAGCAATAGTTTTTTTTTTCCACACTGCATCACTAACTGAAGATGGAGCACGATGACACATACAGCTCACTCTTTATTTTTAAGTATAAAGAGTAAAACAGAAGAGGTCCTATCTTAATCCTATAAGTAATTTTTGAGTTTACTGGAAACAAACAAACAAACGAACAAAAAAACAGACGAACGTACAAATTTACACTTTATATATATATATATATAAAATTGTATGCAGCGTGTTTATGTAAAATTAAGTGAATATTCATATTGATTTACTGCTTATGTGTTTAATAGACATCATGAGTATATATTCTTCTTCATATAGTACACAAATCAAGGCTATATATCGAATTGATCCAAATGGTACATCGATGAAATCCCTCGCCATTGCTTCTGCCTTTGATGTAACCTCAATGGGATTTGTTGTTTTTCAAATCATAAGCTTACACAAAGTTTGACATATGAATTTCAAGCTTCCTTTTTTTTTAATTCCCATTTTCCCAAAGGCTATTAAATAAACATAGATTTGTGTTAAAACAGATGAACATGTATTGAACTTGTTTGTGGGAACCGCAATCTGATCAATGTAATAAAATATCTTTCTCCACAAAAATGTATTTACATATTTGCAATGGGCAAACCATATCGACACATGTGGTTGTGTTAATAGTTGTAGTTTTCTCTTTTGCATATGTTTAAAGTAACAACACATGTATATTGCAGGTAACGCCTAAGCTACCTCAATAACGCATATGTCTAGTAATATGGGTTCAATGTTCGATTCCTGGTACAGCCGAATAATTGATGAAACTGAGATTTCCTCTTTGAAAGTTATACATTGACGGCCAGAATCTGGTTATTATTGTCTGTATTCTGTGATAATACTATCAGTTGATTTAGAAAGGGTACTTTTAATAGCCCTAGAAATAACGTGTTTGCGTTTTATAAACTAAATATACATCAAAGCTGCTCAATACATTTTAGATCGTACGTAATATTCTGTGGCAGTTGAATATTGAATTGACTTTTGGGATGTACAATTTACCTCTAGGACACCTCAGCCGATAAGTTGGCCACAAATTTAACGTCAGCATACCCTAAAGATTCTACACTTTCAAAAAGAACAGAAAATATGAAAAAAAAAATGTATTTAATTTTGTGAACTATGAAGCATACTTTCTAATGCCATTCTCTTTGTATTAAGTGACAATTTAGTCCATGTTACCATTCAAAGTATCTCTGTTGCTATTTATAATACGTAAAATGTCTAAGGTTTATGTTGGTTGTTGTTTGAAGAGAGTAATGTTATGGTTTGCAAAACTTTTATCCCAAAGTCATAGTCTTCGATAAAATAAATGTTTTAATTTGATGTCGGTGACCTGGTGGTCTAGGGGTAAGGTGTCGGACTTCTGTGCTGGGGTCCGGGGTTCGATCCTCGGTCCCGGCAAAGATTTATCTGATTACCAAACCCTTCCTTCACCTCTGACAAGATGTGTATTAATCACAACTTGTGAATGTGTGGATTGCCAGGCTTCCACCGTGGTTCGGATCTCATATTAAACTGTAGGTCCTCCATTTCATCTCACAATCACCCTACCATTACACATTAGCGTAAGTGCGTACAACCCGAACGGGTAGTAAGACGCGGTGTTAATAATAATAATAATAATTTAATTTGTTATGTTGGAATACATTTATTTTGGATGCAGTGTTGTATATTTACAACGCTAATATCAAAATTCCGTGTCATTTCAAGGTTTAATATATTTTTCTTTATAGTGAAACATAGAATTAAAATTTGGTTGTAAAAAATTACAAAAAAACAAGTCACAACATACTTACAGATTGCGCTCACATATATTAAGATTATTCAAGTTGTATTAGCTTCATATGTACAACTACTTTATCACATACTTCAATAATATGTTTCTAGTAAGATAATAAGTATAAAAATACGGATTACTGTATTTTGTTATTTTGTTGCAAAATAATATGGGCCTACTCATATCTTATATTATAAAGTAAAACAAATTTACAACTATAGCTCAAGTACAATTCAAATACCATTTAAAAGGGCGTTTAAATTTGATATATATCTGTATTAATTTTCATATTGCAATCTGATTTGATACATGCTTGGACTAGCACTCTCTCTATTTTCTAAAGTATTAAGCTCACCTTTCTATCCTAGGCTCGTATCACCCAACAGCATCACAATTTTATAATGTCTTCTAATTTATACAAACAACCTTCATTTTAAATATTTGAGACGCACCTTGTTATTCCGGACTAAGAGCTTGTTCTTAAGAGCACTCAGCTGTAATAATTAGACATACAAAAAACAAAAACCTTTACTGGCTGCACTCGGGGCAAGTAAAACACGAGACTCCCGACAAAGAGTACGCCCTACACTAAATAAGAAAAGCTAGAGAAGTAGAAGACTTCAGCCAGCGGTAAGAAAGAGGGAAGGAGAAAGTGAAGACAGTTTTTAGTTGGATCGGAGCATATTAAATGATAAAGTGGAAGTAATATGCACAACGGAAAATGTAATCAAGTATGATCTTTGACGAAGGAAATCGATCTTAAGAGCTACAGTTAAGACATCCTTTGTCAAATCTGTCTCTACACTCTACAGGAATAGTTTTCTCTCTTACTACCCTGGCTGGCACTCGAGTGCGTGTCAGTTGGCAGTCATGATGAGGGGGTTTAATGGGGTTGATGGAAGAGCTAGTGGTAGGGGAGGGATAGGAGAGGGGAGGGCTGATAAGTGCTCGGCAAGGGGAAGGAAAGCGTTTAACAAATTTAGTCGAAGTATTTTAAAGGTTGAGATTAGGGAGTAAAGGGAAATATAAAAAACTGTAAGTTGTATCTGATAAGCTAAGAATAGACAAATCAAGTAAATATTCCTTAACCATAGTTGGCTTCTAGAAGCATGGGTAAAGGGAGATAAAAATAGTAGTCCAACGAAGAGGAATAAAGTACTATAAATATAATTAAAATGTATCGTGACAAATTTTTCACAATTATACTAGGTATTTATTTCCTTAATATTTATAGTGCTGCATCCTTCAAGAGAAAATAAGGAATGGTGCTTACTTACCCAATCTTGATGGCCTGAAAACTATATTAAGCTGAATGATGAAGTAAGCTTATCGTAAGATTGTACAGAAAACTTGCAATTGGTGGAACCATAACAGTTATCCCAAGTAGGAAGTTATATATTATACTAGGGGTGTCCAAATAGTAAGTTTCTCAGGTCTTGTCAATGGACTGCACTTTATATACATATGGTAGCGTTAAAAGTTAACCAAGTCATTTTTACACTTTTCAAGATCAGAACCTTCTATTATCAAGCCTTTTTACTAACATCACAAACATCCCTTTGAAAGAAAGAAATTGGTCCTCTGCCTAGTGAAGAAGTCGCTTCTTCATCCTTCATGTTGTTTCTGAGATATCGACCTTCCGGCTCCTTCTTTGATTCTGGCTAGAGGGAGGACGATCACTCAGCCAAACTCCGTGATATTTGCTTGTATCGACCTGTCAGTGTCATCGAGCAAAATGACACCTGTACCAAGGAGGCCGGGGTGCTCGTGATGAATAGAAAATTACAATGGATTTAACGTTTCCATAATAATGAGCAGTACCATCTTACAAGAAAGTAGTTAGCATTATGTACATATGATCTTGGTCTACCAGGGCAATGGCATCATCAGGAGGTTTGGTTATGCCCCTTTGAAGTGTGTGAGAAGAGAAGTTTAATTGGACGTCTACATAAACAATGCCTCTTGAAGTGGACACACACATGGAATCACCGAAAACCTCTTTTAAAACATTGATAAATTATTAATTGGAAGAATGCCATATTTTCCATTATCACTATGGGACATGAAAAAAATACGTTTAAATGCCTGTTCTCTTAGGTTTGCTTATTATAGTAGACATACTTAATATTGAGAGCATGAAGGAAAATCAACAACACACATTTGAAGATATACCACAATCCATCCTCATTAATACTTTAATCATTAGGCCACCCTAATCATAATTAGATCATTAATCTTGCTGTTGGTTTGCTGCAGATTGACACTTTTGCGTATCCTGTTATAATGGAATCTTACTTCATTCCAAGAGTGTGCGAAACATCAAAATATCGAAGTCAAATATTGAATCACATTTGATTAGACATCTACATTGTCCATATCCTTTGAGTTTTGGTAAAAAATTGGAATAAAGAATAAAACTTCCGTGTTTTATTAACATATTTGAGATATCACGCTAAATACTTATGACTTATAGTCATTTTTATAACAGCCACTGGACACTATTTTAACATTGATTAGTGATTAAATGACATATACAACGTAAGAATAGGTAAAACAAGTAGCTTAGTAAAATAAGAATATTATTATATTCAATAAGGCCAATATTATTTTTCTTAAAATAAATATTTCGGCCTAGTTGGAAAGCCATGAACTAACGGTCCTTGGTATAGAGCTAGTACATTACATTGTACTAATATTTATACTTGTGCCTTATTCCTTTCTTGCATTCAATCTATAATACACGAATCCATTTTTCTTCTAGCACCCCGTCTTATTACCATCCGGTATTCAATCATTTTGAAACTGTCTATGGCGAATCTATAAGTTCATTTATGATATAGAAGATAAATAAATTCAGATATATCACCATACATAAATATAATATGCTTTGTTTTCCATTCACACATATTTTTTTAGCTAAATGTTCTTGATGGATAGTTTAAACATTAAAAGTATTGTTATGTGACAACAACAAAAACCTTATATTCGACTTCAGTTTTGACTTTTCTTGGCATGTTTCAAGGATGGCTTTGACTCTTCCTCCCACAACCCTAACAATTTTACCTTAGTCTGTCCAGTCAGTATTTATCCATTTAAGCGTATTTCTGTTACGTTAAAGTTGAAAACACTCTAATATTGTTTGATAAGGGTAAAAAAAACACAGCAATATTATTTACAGGAATCGTTTTGAGCTGCGTTTCTATATGCATTTTTATTTTCTCACTACCTTACAGATAAGAGAAAGTATTGTGATCGTCAAAAACTATTAAACTCGAGATTTTGATGAATTTCGACGTTTCATGACTTCCCGAATCCGAAAAAGTGGTTTTATGAATTACCGTCTGTCTGTACCTCAAAGTAGAGCCTAAACTATTTTATCAATCGGGCTAAAACTTGGTATCTAGGGTTTTCATAGGGTTGCTTCGAGGGTTTGTTGGAATTGGATATCAAACCCTAAAATTAGGGGTAATTTACTTTAGGGCGAAAAGAGAAAAAGTCGATTTGATCAATACCGGCTTCAATGATTTTGATTAAATTTCATTTCTAAACATTCATCAATATTAAAAGCAAAATTGCTACACGAAATTTTTCGTCAAAATAACTTTAAGGGTTCCGGTCTGATGCGTATATTCTCATTTTTTTAAATCGTATCTCCGTAACTCTTTGAGATATGAAATTACTTATCATTGCAAATATCTATGTCTATTTATAATAAAAATCTTTATTTGAAACATACTTTTATAAAAACAATAATTTTCAAGCTATACGCAAATGTATAAATATTTTTGAACTTTTCAAACACTTAAGGTGAAGTATTACGGCAGTAAAAAAAAATCTAAACTGAGATAATTATGGATTTCGACTTTTCATGACCCCCCCAAACCATAAAAAGTGGTTTTAGCAATACTGTATGTTTGTTTGTCTGTCTAAAACTAAAATTAAGATTAGCCTACTATATAATAGAAAGAGAAAAGAAAGTATTTCTCAATATAATATTTTGATTAAAATTCGTATACAGGCATTGATTAAGATTAAAACATAATGGCTTTCACTTTCCCATGAAAATGATCTTTAGGGTAGTTTAAAGAAGCGTAAATTTCCATATCTCCGCAACTATTTGAGATACTAAATAACTTATCGTTGCAAAATTGTAGTACTATTAAAAATAAAAATAAAACGTTTATTTTAAATATATTTGTATAAAACCAATTGTTTCTGAGATTTTGGAAAATATATTAATACACTTTTGTTAGCTTTAGTAGTAAAGAGATACTACTTAAGTTTTAACGCAATAATTCTCTAATACTATAAAGTAATTAAATATTAGTAAGTCTTTCAAAACGTTTATGTTTTTTTCCTTTAACTTCTTAGGGGAAATGTTTGTACAACAATGATCCATCTCCTTCATTTTAGACTCAATAGTGAATATTTACATTTTTTATCTGTTAAAATATATAAATGAGGAATTTAATAGCAATGCGATTACCTGAAGATGTGCAACACCTAATAAAATGTCGAAATTTTTTACCGGAAATTGAAATTTTAATACGCAGTGTTGACCCTTGTGGACCCAATATCAATCTTTTTTATTGGTCCAAATATACGCATGAGGACATTAACCCTTTAAAAATAAAATTACCTAATTTAAAATTGGGAGCCAAAAAATGCTTTACATAAGTATAGCGCAATTTATGCTTGTGTTTGCTAGTGTATATTATTTCGTTTCACGTATATTACGAGTTTTGAGTAAATATCTCCATTTTTAAACAATAGAGCGAGAAAGTCCGTGCGGAGTTCCGTACCATTTATTTATGGTAGGAGCTGTGCACTGTATATCCTGATGCTATTAACTATGCACTTTATCAGAGTTTATGTTCCTCTAGTGTGACCTCTGATTGCTTAGACATCTTGAACTATCTAGACTCAATAAATTACTGTCTTAGTGCACATGTTTTAGCTATCTGAATATTTACATTGATATGAATCGTTTGGGAGAATATAAATTATAAAAAATGTGCTCAAATTTACGAACTTGAGAAGAAAGCCATTTATTTAAAAAAAAACTAGACCCAGCCAAGATTAAAACTCAGACCTTCTAATCACTGGTAAGACTAGATGATAATATTGCCTTTTCCTGCTTGCCCTCAGTTTCTTGTTTCACGAATTTTTTAAACTAAAAGCGATGTAATGCGAGAACTAATAATTGTTAGCTTGCATTAGGACCGTACTAAAACACGACTCTAGTAGAGATAGTGTCAAGTTATCTTCGGATATGACTCCCGTACTGATGGAGGGGAGAACTTATTATATGAATGTAAGCGTTTTATTCTAAAGAGTATTTGAATTTTACTTTTTGAACAAACTGATTATATTGGCACACGACTTACAAATTTAACTATCTTAAACACAGACACAATACCCAGTCCCTTAGACATGAATTTATGACTATGAAAGCATGTATACTTGAATTTAACTTTCGTTTATAATGAATCTTTTGACCTTATTTGATAATGCAACATAATTGACAGAGCTAAGGTTTCCAGCCGCGTCGGGCAAACTCAGTCCACCACAACCTACAGAGAACAGAGTGGTGTAAACAGCACTATTGACAGAACTAAGATATCCATTGTCCTGCCAAAGAGACAGACAGACACATTGTCTCACAGCCAACAACTTAGGCAGTGATGGAAGAGGCACAATAATTAATTGAAGTAATGACAATACCCGTTGAGATGGACAAGTGATCTAAGGCATTAAACACGCACTGTACTTTGTCAACTTTTACAAGTAAGTGACAAGCTAAGAAAAATGAGAGATTAATAATTTCCAAAATATGGAAATAATTTAAATCTTTCTTTGGGTTTAATTTTTTTTCCAATAAATAATTATTTTCTTTGTAATTTTTATGAATTATATCTAATTATTATGTTTTGACTTACTCGCATATTATTGCAATCATAGTACATTTACAAATATTAAAATACTAAAATTTAAGCTCTAAATATATATTAAGATTCAATTACTGTAGGCCTAAGTATACATTTAAATTAGTATGTATAAGGCTATTGGATTGAAACTAGTTGTAAAAATATACTATTAATGTATGAATAATTTACAAACAAGATTTTTATTTTCTCATACAATACCATAAATAGCACACTTTATATTTTAGTAACTTCTAATGTACTGTCTTTGTACAACATCTACAACTGTTGTTATGATGAAAGTTATTGTTAACCTATGTGGCATATCTCATTATTTATTTAGCATCTCATGTTTTGAACGTGAGTAGTGAATTATAGTTTTAGGAAATTAATAACACATTCCTTACAATAGGTTATTATTATGAAAATATATTATTGATGTTTTCCTATATGTTTGGAGGGTAAACGATGCAGTTATTTGTTTGAAAAAGAAAAATTGCTCAACATATACGAGTAAACAACCTTGAGGTAAAGAAAGCCGGTCACAAAGTATGTTTTCAGAACAAAGCCTCTCAATAAATAACCTTAGTACAAATCCTGAAATTTTTGTCCAAGAAACTATTTTTAAATATCTATACCTATTTTAGTATAACTTATCAAATTAAACACATCAACTAAAAATAGTAATCTAAACAATTTATAAATAATTTAGAGCAATTAACGCTCATCTTTTAAACATCCACATTATAATAAAGACCAAATTGAAGACAAAACAATAGTCTCTGGCATATCACTATAGTCTTAGAAATTTATCCAAACCAAAAAATAGGTTAAAGAATATTGATTTATTTCTTGTATCCCCAAGGATCAAACCAGCGTCCACTAGACTCGGGGTCAGCCTATTTATTATAGCTCCTTGATCACAAGAATAGTAGCATTTTATATCCCAATATAAAGTCTGTTTTAGTTGTACCACTTAATGTGCACCTTATAATCACTATACACATTATTATAGAATAAGACTAAACCAATTGTTTAATCTAGCACTCTAGTATTGATAATGCAAACTCAGACCAAGAGCGTAGATATTTACAAATCCTATATAATATATCATTAAAATAACAATAAATTTTAAATAAACATTTATTCTAAGTTTGGACTTTATATTTATAATGTAGTAACATGAGGTGAGCCTTTATACAGCGGTCGGGAAAGTATCTAGGTGCTCTCCAACATTTTTTACTAGCAAATGTACATACACTTAAATATACAAATCTTTAATATTTATAAACTGGTAGTAGTGTGTTTGAAATACACTTAGTAATTAATTTTAATTAATAATTGAAGTTTCAAAAATATAATGTGGTCAATTCTGATATTATTAACAAAGAATACTATCTATGAGGCAAACTAATCAGTCTTAGGAACTATATGATGAATGAAAAAAATTATGTAGGTTCTGTAAAAATAGTATTTCATAACAATACAAATAAACTTGTTGATCTATATAATGGTGTAAAGGAACACAATAGTGCACTACATGAGTTGTGAAATAATGTGTTATCGCTCCAGGATCTTCATATGTAAACATATTATGATAAATCATGTTAATTAAATAGTCAATCAATTGAAGCAAGCCAGTTTGAAAGTTGCCAGTATTTGGAAGCTGACTGAGAAGTGTGTCTCTCGACTAACGCAGGGGCGGGCCCCTGTGTTTACGCCACCAGCTCACGCCACTGATGGACAAGGACTCTGTCGTCCCAAGTAACGGTGGCCGGTGTTAATTATTCAACAGACGCCCGCAGTCGACACCGAGGTGACAGCTCATAACACCCCATACAGACCCTACCCACCCTTTAAAACCGACCTAACCAAGCTAAACTTTTACCGCCCACGTGGCGGCGGTGAGTGAGCAGGACTTGATGGAAATTGCCTCCCTTGCCTCGCTCAACTAACGTCATCTATCACCTGTGGTTTTACATCGACACAGCGGCCGCAAGGGGAGTGGGGTGGGGGGAGTGAGAGTGCCCCTCTTTCTCCCCCTCTATCACCAACACTCAGTTTTCCTCTTAAGGTGACGTCCACAACATCTGTTCGTCTTAAAGGCGCGTTTCTTGGATAGGGTGAACGTTTCATTAAACAATAACCTTACTCCAGGAAATTGCTTCTTCCCTAGTTTTAGGGACGTCAAATAAATTGTCTTATTTTCCAGGGATAATAGATTTTACTGTCATACATAGGTTAAGACATTTGAAACGTGGTCTTTTGACTCTACTAAGATGTCGTTTTGAGTTTTATCGATATAATCTTGTATCACCTTAAGATATTTCCAAAAGAGGCAAATCAAAGTTTAGATTACAGAAAATAAATTTGATATTTTTTATAGGCCTTTATCCTTAAAGTTATCGTAAACAATAATGAATCTTAAGGGGGTAAAACTTACGATATTAATTTTTACACTAATTTGTAATCTAAAAGGTTCTGACTAACTTATGTAATTCTTATATCTTAATTGCGATTAAAAATGGTTTCTTACTTTCTTATATACATAAAGTAGACCTATTGTTACCTATGAATGTGTTGACTGATTACTGTTATTCGTGATTGTGGTGGGTACTTTCCGTCTTATGTACCCCCCTGACGGACAATAATGGGTTTTACTATTATGTTTGTCCTTAGTGTGTACCCGGGGCTACAACCAAAAATGTTTGGTGGATTTAGTTCAGACTTGATATATACGAGTACATTCTATATTTTCATATCTCAACGACCGATTTTGATTTTCATTCTAGCCTTAAAAATAAGCGCAGTTTATTGATGATCGATTTTTTTAAATTTGATATTTTTATAAATTAGCAAAAACTTACTCTTTTACATCCAATACTATTTCGAACTTGTGATCTGGGTCGGTTGTTTATTCAAACCATATATGTAATCACTAACGGCTTACTAGATCTGTCGCAGCTTCATATGAATTATAATCTATTTTAAGACTGGAACAGCCATAAAATCCCGTCCCTGGCAGTTAATTTATCAATATGAAAGGTAAACCCATATTTTTATCAATGATAAGTTTTCGGCTATGCTGGGAATCGAACCCTAAACCCTGAGGTCAGTAGGCAGACACTCTATCAACTGAGCTAAGGTGTCAGACAAATTAGTTAAAACTATTTTGTTCAAAAAATAGACATATATCTGGAGTGTTTTTAGCTATAAATATCAATTATATCTTGATTTTTAGAGAGAAATTTATTCAAGAAGGGTTTACTGAGTTATAATATTTGAAAACGTGAAAAATTTGGGAATGTATACTGTGACTTTGTTAAATATATATATATATATAGTATTTTACACGATTAGGAAGCTCATAAAACTAACAAAAATGAATATGCAAGATGTTAACGCCATTATTAGAATAATGTATACATTTATTTAAATTGGTATATGAAAATAAGTAATCGTATGATTCAATTTTTTATATTTTTAATTTAAAAAATAGCTATCTTCATTATCTACTGAATACTTACTTAATATTAATAAACGCCTTAATTAATATCTATGAGACTATTACTATTCAAGTAGTAAAATAAGAATTGAGTGCTTGTAACATACACGGACACATAGACTTACATATAGATGAATGTACTGATATATATATATCAGTATAAAATCAAGTATATATATATATATACTTGATTTTGTTTGTTCACACCACATCTTTTTACCCACCAACATTAGTTTAAAGGGAGATCGGAAATAATTTATTAAAATTATACCTTCAATAAACCCTACTGGGACTTTAACCTGATCTCCCCGTCATCGGAAGTCCAGCATATAGTGAGATTAATGCCTTAGACCATGTGGCTACTGAAGTTGGTATAATAAAACACTAAGGTATGTCGGTACATTCAAATATTTGTGGACTTTATTTTTTTCTTCTTAGTATAAATTATGAGGACCAAATCATATATTTTGATAATATTTGTCTGTATGTTTGTTTGTTTGTGGGTTTGATAGTTGCCAGTAAACTGTAAATATAGGCTACTCACCAGATCGAGACGGTTTTTTTTTTTCTGTTGCATTCCCTAATATGCAGGAAATAAGGTAAGCTACATACCGTCAATCTATCTCACCAGTGAACGAAGTAGTGTCGAAAAACCTTGGAGTAAACTTTAAAAATACGTCTCATCTGCTTTGCGCGTGTAAAAAATGCATGCCACTTGATTCGAGCAGGGTGAATGTTGATGAAGGGG
>CABFVZ010000648.1:102573-116896 GCA_902151445.1 Timema monikensis
CAGGGTGAAATATGATGAAGGGGGGGGAGGGGGAGGTACTGTACAGTACGCATATTCAGGAATATTCGTACACGTTCTCCAGTCGGTTCATGGGCGTATGGAGAATTTAATTTTTTTTTACGAGAGGATGATCTTTCATGATGGTTTTCCACTCTCCCTCTAAGAAAATACTGGTGTAAAGACTCTATAGTATAGTCTTTCTCATCTTTACCCTTTTAGTGTAATTAGTATTTAAATATATAGGCCAAACTGGTAGTAATGCGTGGTGCTATAAACAAACAAAAAACTTCATAGTCTTTATCAATAATACATTTTAATTTCAAAATAATGATCAATGATGAATTGTAGAGGTTTCCTGAGTGACATTTCATCGTCTGCATTGAAATTCACACATCAACGTAGCTTAACCAGCGTACCAGAAACAGTTCTGAATAGTGGCCATGATCACCTTGTCGGTAAAAGGTAAATCATGAAGTGAAGTAACCCTTCCTGTCTTTGCTTGATGCAACAGGGGATGAAGCTGAAGCTCGTAAGATGGGATGCATTGGTTGTCTGCACTTAGCCTTTCGTCCCCTTCCCATTCCATAGTTTAAGTTACTCTATGTGCTATTAAAATAATACCTCTCATAGAGAAACAGTTTTTCAAGTGTTAAGTTCAAACAACAATATAGTTTTGTTTTCAAAGAATTACGATGCTAGAACGACATTTTCCCTAAGAAAGATTAGCTTCTAATTTCACTATAACTGACATTGATGGTTAATAATAAACACAGTTTTGAGCATATACGCCCTATTGAAATGTATGTGTATTATAAAAAATTATTTAGGTTATTTATAGCCGAGTTTTACCTCCATTTGGGTTCGCTAAATCAAGAGCTGAGTAATGTGTATGTACATTATTATATTTAATAGTAAAAGAAAATAACACATTAGGTAACTACCCTTTTAGATTTCTTTGACTAGGCCAGAATTTTCCAAACTTTAGCTTGCTACTTTTCTTTATTTTGGAGATACTACTAATAATATGGGACTACTGCCACGAGTAAGGCTAGAAATATAATATATAGATGTTAAAAAAACAGGCCTGTCCCCACATTCTCAATGTTCCCTGATTAAATATGTTAAGCTATTCCCTTTCTTATTTTTCTGGTTTCTGTGCTATCCACATATTTCATCATGTTATTTAAGGTGGAGTAGAAGCGGACTTGAGAAAAGGGCAATGTTTGTGTAGCTTTTATAGCAAAATATTATTTTTGGCTAAATTCAATAAAATATTGATCCAAAAGAAATATAATTGTTTATAACGTATTTATTATTATTTGATTATTTTAATATGAATTTCATTGTTGTTTACTTGATTAGATATTTCTGGTATTAATTCATTATTATCTTATATAGCCTAGATATTACTTTTTTTTTGTCTACCACCCTTTTGTATCAACTTACTTTTATACAAATTGTACATTTTTGCCATAGTATGTTTTTCAGCATGTTTTCATAAGTCTACTAAATGGTGGGTCTCTGAATATATATTATATATATTATATTATATATTATATATTATATTATATTATATTATATATATTATATATGTCACCATCTCGTTTCACAACTATCGTCACAAACAATTAATGTAAACTCAATAAAAAACATTATAATAACTCATGGTTCTGGGATTGAACTCAATATTGTCGTGTGAAGGGCAGAGCAACAAAACGTGTGAATATAGCTCATAATCTCATCTCCATAAACATCCAGGTAGGTCGACTGGGTAAATAACGCTTCCAAGTGATCATCTCCACCAGATAGTGTTGTAACATTTCATCATTTTGTAATACTCTTTAACTATATATTTATAATATTCTGAAAATTTTTAAAATGACACCTGGATACGGGAATAGAACCTGGGACTTTTGGATTAGTACATCAATGCTCTAAGCACTACCAAACTAAGCCCAAGGTCACAGGTTCTATTCCCGTGCCCAGGTGTCATTTTTCAATTTTCTGAATATGATAATTAGATGGAGTAATCCTCTCTAAAAGTATAAATAATAGCTTTGGTTATTTGATTCTTATATATTTATCACTCAACTCCCAATCACTAGTGTTTAATTTTATACACATGGTGATATCAACTGTTCTTGAATATCTGTCACGAACATAGTGGAAATCGATGATAAACTTTTTAAATCAAGAGAAAAAATTTCCATTACATTAGAGTAAACCCTTAACAGATATTCAATAACTTTTGATGTGATTAAGTGAAGAAAATTAGACCATGTTTCTACTGAAAAATTATTTGATTTATGTTTAAAAATAGTTATAATAAAAAAAACCGAACGAATACTAGCATTTTTTTCACTTCCCCTTCCACTATTAGGTAACAGATTCACAATATAACAAAAGGGTAATGATCAAGAGTTCAAGATGCGCCCCACAACATTTCCTCCGGCACGTACATCATAACCAAGTTTAAGTATTTTTTTAGTGTTAGCTGAAGTAGTAGTCAGGTGGTAGTGGGTCCCAGGCTCACAAAAAGATATACTATAAATAAACGATAAATTTTAGACGTCTAGATTGCTGGATTTAGAAGTAACCCGCCCAAGAAGCCCAAGGCCGTTTGGTCTTAATATAGGAAAAATCTTTTTTTTATACTCCTGAGGTGCACATCATCAGGCATTCCTAATTTCCTATGCAAAGTTTCTTGGTCTTTAAATTATAATGTTATCATAAAAATGCACACAGGATTTTATTTAATTATTTATTTGTATTTTCTGGAGTTTAAGTTAACTTTTAATGGGAGAGTTAATATATTTGTCAAATTAAATAAATATTATGAACGTTTATTTATGTGTAAGTTTTATTATAATAAATATACACTATTTGCCTTGTTTAGAAATAAATGTTATCTTGGTTAGCATAATAGTCTCTACTTATTTAATGATATCAAAGTTGATCATTATTAGCTCACATTAAGTCAGAAACATATTAAAATAACTTTGTGTTTCACAAAAATAAAATTGTTATTTGTTTATTTAAAACTTATTGTTGGGCTAATATTTTATTATTTAACAAAGATCGTTCATAAAATAACTGAAAATACCTTTTTTTTTATTGTAGTTTATGTTTGAGATTGTACATCTAAATTAGCATCAAGTGTTTGTTTAATCCTGATCATATTACAAACCACTTCTTGTTTGTGTAATACTCCTATATAATTATGTCATTGTGAAATTAGTGTAAAATGTGAACCCTTCGAACGCAATGTGCACTTGTTTCAGGATTATAACAAATATTGTTGCAGCTAAGCGCTCTAGTCGTCATTAAGCTCTGGGAGTAAGTGGCAACAACTCACCGCCGTTAATGAAATAATGTGCCTGCGTACCTGTAAATGTTTTGAAAGTAAATAGTGTATTAGAGAGAAGGCAACAACATGGGGAGGTTTTCACCCTTGTGTCAACTTGTTTAATAATTAGCAAGAGTAACCGCAACCCCCCGTCACAACGCACCCTCTCCTCTCGTCATCCAACACTTCCTTCCCCCTTCACGTCTCTCTCCCTGTCAGGACTGTCACTTCCTCCTCACGACATAAAATACCCCTTCAACACCCCACCAACCCCCACTTTCCACGACACCCGACACTCGACAATATCACCCTTACACAAGAGGGTGGGGGAGGGAACCGGGTGACAATGCTTCTCTCTCACTCTTGTTGCGGCTGTTTGGTAAACATAATTTGAAAAAATAAATTAAAGGTAAAAAAGAGATTGAAAAAAAAATCAATTCGGTGGTTTAAATAGAATGGATTTCCAATGACAGGGATATTGAGGTTCGATTCCCAGTCAGGTAAACTGAGGGTGCTTTAACTTGATTTTTTTTTTTTTACTTTTTCCCTACGCAAATTCGGATACATGTCCTCTTAATCTTCCCATCTCCAAGACATTAGCATAGTTTATATTATTATTAGCACCGCGTCTTACTATCCGTTCGGGTTATACGCACTTACGCTAATGTGCAATGGTTGCGTGATTGTGAGATGAAATGAAGGACCTACAGTTTAACGTGGAATCCGAACCACGGTGGAGGCCTGGCATTCCCCACATTCACAAGATGTCTTGTCAGAGGTGAAGGAAGGGTTTGGAAATCAGATAAATCTGTGCCGGGACCGAGGATTGGACCCCGGCCGCCAGCACAGAAGTCTGACACCTTACCCCTAGACCACCAGGTCACCGACAGCATAGTCTATAAATGAATGAAAAGGTATTGGAACAAAAGTAGTCATAGAAATACTCGACTTTATTAAGATCATGGGTAAGCCGTGAAATGTAAGGAATGGTGTGCAGAGGGCTATATGGTTTAGGGCGCCAAGCTCTCGAGATACGTGAAGGGTAGAAGGGTATCACCTGAATATTATTAGCCTTTAGTGCCCTTAGAAAATATTTGAAACGGTATTTGCGAGGGACTAGAGTCCTAAACCTAAAAAGAAAACCTACCGGTACCCTGTACACATTTCTAAAATAACAAGGTTTTTAAATTTCAAGAAGAAAATAAAGTTTAATATTTGTGTAAACAAACCACTAATTTTTTGTAATTGATATTAATTTTCTTTATACCTTAAGTTGCTTCATTTTAATATTTTTTTATACGCAATAGCGATAAGTGACTGAGTCTTTCGATATCTCAAACATCTAAATCCACACACGTAAATGCAAGGTAATATTAGTACATATTGGTTACCGTTCCTTTTTAAAAGGAATCTTTGTTCTGGATATACAATAAACACCCTTAACCAACACACTGCGTGAAGATTACAAGACATCCGAGTCCATTAACTTAGCGATATACTACCTGTTATAAAGTTCAGTTGGCAGGACTGCTGAAGCACGATGCTTCTTTGAGTTTAACCATCCTCTCCGGAGTGTAAAGAGAGATTGTGGTTGCCATAGCCATCTTGAACAATCTCAGCTCTTCATTGGAATGATTTATTCAAGTATATATATTGTTCATTATCGATACTAAACCTGAGAGCGCTTTTTCCTGATATAAAACACGTTTTTTTATAAGAATTTTCTAACATTCTATAGAAAAAAGTTTGGTATGTATTATATAATAAGCTCTCACGTTCTAGAATAAGTCACGTCATTTGAAAAGTCACCAATCAGTCTTGTCAACATCTCATAGTCAACAAAATAATTTCTATTACAACTTCAGAGATAATCTATTATTTGAGCCACAGTCATGCTACTTATTAAATAGTGTGAAAGGCATATACTTACTACTTTATATAGGAACTCAAACGCTATCAGAAATACCCCACCTAGCCCTATCCTGAAATAGTCCTACTTAGTCCACATCTCTACACAGAGCATGCAACTGATTGTGAGCCATAATTATTCTTTATTTCTCTCTCTCTCTCTCTTTATATATATATATTTTTATCTTTAATTAATTCTACTTTCCTCATTTATCTTATTTTAATCTTACTAATATTATAAATGTGAAAGTTTGTGTGTTTGGATGTTTGTTGCTCAATCACGCCAAAACTGCTGAACGGATTCGAACGGAACTTTGTACGTTGGTAGAGTATGTCCTGGAATGACAGATAGGACTATTCCCAACCTTTGATTTTAAATAATAATAAATATATGATTATAATGTGATTGAAACGATGTTATTTAAGAATTTGTGATTTGATGTTTTGTAATTAAAGTAAATAGTAATTAGTGTGACGTAGTTTCATGCTAATAAATAATAGATTTGATGTGATTTTAGCTATTTAGTTTGATTTTTTTTATTTAATTTATTTATTTATCTTACTTATTATGAAGTTAAAAATTAAAAAAAAAAATTATAATTAATAATTTAAATAATATATATTTTTTATTACGAAATATTTAAAAGTGAAAATTAAAATACGGCAAAATTATTTACAGCTATAACTGAGAAAAACGCATATATATTTGAAAAAAATAAAATTTGTTTTATGACCAAAACAGTTTAGTTAAAGTTAAAAGATGTTATCAATTATTGCGGGCGAGGCCGCGACGAGTAAAAGCTAGTATGTTCATAAATGTACAATTATTTACGTTAGGAATATGTATTATTATTACTATCATTATCATTATTATTATCATCATTTTTAAAATGATTATTATCATCATCATTATTATAATTATTAGTATTATTATTATCATTACTATTATTATAATTATTATTATGTGTCCTACTCTAGCCATTTTCGTGTATATTTGGACCAAATATCTTCCCAAGCACCTTGTTCCCGAACATAAAACATTTCTTCCAGTTATGAAAGGTAAGTTAAATTTTTTCACGCCCATATATAACCAGTTGAGAAATCATTGTTTTGTAAGTTCTGAGTTCAACACATTCCTAAAATCAGGCAAGATGAAAACAATGTATTGACAGATTAATAGCATACATCTCCAGACTGTATTATTTTCCTAATTGTCACTTTTATATAGTTATTTCTATTTTTAAAAAGACTTCAATTTAAATCTAATTAATAATATTAAATAATATATTGTCCACAATTATCTGTCAATTATTCTCATTATATGTTTTATTGTAACATATTCGAATAAGAAATAGTTTGTACACTCCGTTTACACTGAAAGAGGCCATATCTTACCTAGTCAATCCTAATGCATTACTATGTAACGTTGAAATAAAAAATAAATATACTAACATATTATATAAGTTTGTGAATAGTGTTTTTTGTCTTACTACCCGTCCAAGATACCTCCACACTTGGTCTTATGGGGCGGGGATAAACAAGGTAGAATTGATATAAAATGCACCTGAATGTGAGTGAGGGGAGATGCGAAAACAATGCAAGCACATCCTGTTGAGACTCAAACCCCGACCTAACCATTTGACCAGCAATCCCCTATGTTTAGAGAATGACATGTGGTCCATACGACAGTTAATGTGGCTATAATAATTATAAATTACTGTATTGTGAGCACGTTTGATTATGTTTTTGAATCATGGTAGCTGAGACATGAACTAATAAATAATTATAATAAGTATCAATTATGAATGTCTCTAAACACCCATTACAATTAGTTCTCTCAAAACACCAAACCATCGGTAGAAATGTTTATTTCAGAAGTAAAGGTGTTCAGCAAGCAATCATTATTAAAATAGAATTCATAAATAAGGCATAACATTATTTTATCAAACTGATGCATGCAAAGAATTAAAAGTTAAAAAAAAAATTGTTATAGATACATTATAACTTAAATGGAAAATGTTCATTTTTGTATCTAGTGTGGAAGACTTTGATTCCAGAGATCAGGGTACAACACGGTGCAAGAATTACCCCCCCCCCCCTTCCCCCTATCAACTTTGAGCATATTGTCTCTTTTACAAGGAATTGTCGGTGACCTGGTGGTCTAGGGGTAAGGTGTCAGACTTCTATGCTGGCGACCGGGGTTCAATCCTCAGTCCCGGCACAGATTTATCTGATTACCAAACCCTTCCTTCACCTCTGACAAGACATGTTGTGAATGTGAGGAATGCCAGGTCTCCACCGTGGTTCGGATTCCACGTTAAATTGTAGGTCCTTCATTTCATCTCACAATCACCCTACCATTACAAATTAGCGTAAGTGCGTATAACCCGAACGGGTAGTAAGACGCGGTGCTAATAATAATAATACAAGGAATTGAAGGTATATCTACTTCACTCTAACTTTAATTACCCTTTCACAATAAGCCAGATAATTTAGTTCAATGGGTACTCAACCCTCGCACTAAAATACCTTTTATTTATTTATAAAATTCATAAAAACTTATGTCTTAGTTTATTTTCAAATAAAATCAAAATTTAATATTTTATTGAACAGTTTTAAAATCAAGAATGTACTTGGGGTTGATGTTAGATTTTTTTGAGAATATCAGACCCACATCAGTGAGCACTTTGATACAGGCGTCAGTCTCGTCCTGTATGGCTTTACGTTGATGTGTAAATATCCGTTCTGGGATAGTGTCTAGGTGTACTGAGGTAAAGTTTCCTTAATGTTTTCCTACTTTTCCTCGAAGGGATACTAAGATGTAATGATAAACAAAAAAAAAAAATTTAATAGTATTACAAATTTCTAATTGTATATAATCTTTATAACATGTTTACTTTTACAACAATAAGTGAGAAAAGCTATAATTTCACCGAAATGAATACCGGTGCAGTTATAATGAACGAAACAAAAGAATGCACGTAAGGTTAAAATGGATCAGCTGAAAGTTACATTAATTTATAATAAGTAAATTTTAACAAAAGGAATCTCACAATCGAGTGAAGTCAGGAATACTCTGAAATAAAATAAATGTGTTTTCAAAACTCTTTAAAAACAATGTAATACAATATAAAAGAATATCCGAAGTAAATAACAATGGTAAGCCCCTAGCTATAAAAAAAATCATCTGTAAGACCTTCTATAGAATAGAATTTTATATTATATAAGTTTATTGTTTATGACCTTTTCATTACTACCCCTTACAAACTAATATTGCCCAACAAAAATAGCTTTGGGTAATCCCAAATGATTACAAAAGCTTGTTAAACAAACGTATTTTCAAACAACCTACCGGATACAGTTAAATTTATATTATAGCTCTACAAACGGCCTTTTTTTTTTATCGTATGTCACATTTGACCGGGAGGGACGTCCAGATTCGGTCGCATGTTGCAGAACTTTGCGCGGTTTGGCGTTCGGTTCGCCATTCCGCTCGCTGGTATGTAGTCTATTAGCCGCTCTGTTGGCACAGAGTGTTTCCCAGGGTACACCCCAGGAGGTTGTCTAGACCTGACCAAACCCTGGTGACCTTTGGAATTATTCCCCTAAAGGAGAAAATACCAAAGGTGCCCCGGGAATCGAACCCGTGACCTCTAGACTCATAGTAGAATGCACTGACCACTACACCACGGGGCCGGTTATTTTTTAGGTGATTTATCAACATGATTTACAACAAAAGTAATATACTCGAGGATATAATAATTGAGTCTTCATAGAAACCAGAATGAGACTGAGTTTAGTGCTCAAACACTTTATTATTAATTTTGACATTGCTGTGGCTTAGGAATCAAAGTGTTGTTCTAGGAATTTTCCGTTAAGGAAACATATTTTTCATATTAAATATGGAAAAAGAAAAAATCAACAAAGAGAAAACTAAGCTTTGAATCTTTTATTCAACTGGACAACCAATTATCATAAAATATATTTTTATTCTACTAAAATGCACAACATTCAATTATAAATAACATTTCCTGAAATTTGTCTGGATTTTTTTCACTAATTAATCTAATTTTAATATATCGTTTAGATAATGATAAAGATATTTTATTTATAATAGTTTTGGTTTTACTCTTGCACCTTGATGGGGTATTTTAAGAAATTTAATTTCGAATCTTAGCAAAGTATTTTGAGAGGTGCTACGATTTGTTTTATTTTTGGTCTAGATAGAAGCTACCTGATTTAATCAAACAGATCATATACTTAAGTGTTGTTTAAAAAAAAAAAGCGATACAATAAATTGTAACGTGGTTAAACACATACTTTTTTTTAGCACTGCATCTTACTACCCGTTCGGTTTATACGCTCACATAGCGTTAACAAGATAAAATACTACGTATGTTAAAATATAATTTCTTTCCGAGTATCTATAATATAGAAACAAGGGTTTTAAGCGCACTTAGAGTATTCTTAAGAACGTTCCGTGATCGTATCGTGACTCTTTCAACACACGTCTTGTTTTGCGTAGCGCGACCTGAACGAACACGTGGTATTTAATCTACGTGTGCAGACCGGAAGCGGTTCGAAGGCTGCCACGAACCAAGCCCTTTAGGGAACCCGCTAAGGGATTCAACTTGTCGAATAAAATCGCTCAATATCCAGGCAGCAGCCGTTCAGTGAACAACAACCTTGTTCTATTTTATAATAATGGATATTGAAAAGCTTATTAGCGCTGTGTTCCAAAGAAAGGCTTTTTGGGACGCCAATGACGTCCTTCACAAGAATGTGGGAGTACTAAAATAATTCTTGGAAGAAATATGTGGAGAGTTAAACATTTAAATTCTGTTAAAGTATTGTTTATTTTATACATTAATTAGTATTATTATAGTTATAGAACTAAACATATAGTTTAGCTAAAGTATTGTTTATTATATGCATTAATTGTTAATATAACTAGATAATTAAACATTCTAAGTTAAAGTATTTTTGTTATATCTATTAAATTATTAATATTTACAGACAACATATTTTCTGGAAGAGAGTAGTCGTTTAGCCAAGGAACACTTCCTATTCCGTTTAAGTAATTTAAGGTGATTTCTTTGATTCAAACAGCATTATTCTGTAAATGATATTGTAATATGTGTGGTTGTGATATTCCTATATTTAGTTTTTTAAGATAAATTAAATAAGTATAGTCATTCCTTCCTTTCTTAAAGATTTAATTGTGTAATACACATGCTGCTTTTCGATTTTGTTAACTATACAATGACCAAACTATTGTTTTGTTTACTTTTGTTTTCCTACCTAGAGACATAAACTATAATACTATGACATACAAATTGCTATTTTTAAATTGCCTCTAACAAAAAAAAACTTACCTCAAGAGTAATAACAAGTCTTTGCTCAGCACTAATCGGTTTTCTAAAACTAGTTGCTGTTTTTGTCAATTTTTCTTCTAGTTTGGAAAGTAAGAAATCAAATGACTCTTTACTCATAATTATGTAGATATTAAAAAAAAGTATCATCATACAAGCCAGATTGATGACATAAGTTTTTTAATTCACCACGTCTCTTATCAAATTCATGAACCGAGCAATATCTATAAGCACAAGTTACATTATCGAGTTTTAGAACTATGTTTTTGGTGTGATTAATTTCATATAGTTTTTTGACAGTAACACGATGAAACAACGCACCTCAAAACTGCTATTGACTCGACTAGATATATCTTGCTATGTGAAAGGCGCATCTCTTGCCGCTACCCACTAAGCAAGCCTCTTACCTCCAAGCAAATTGCTTGCACTATAAATGAGGCCCAAGGGCCTATGTATCAAGAGATAGGTGTTGTAATACTCTTAGGGACTATGTATCAAGAGCTAAATGCTATTTTTTCAGGGACTAAGTATCTAGAGCTAAGTGTAGTAATCTTAGGGTATATGTATCAATAATTAAGTGTTAATCTTTTTAGGGCCTATGTATAAAGTTAAGTGTCGTTATACTCTTAGAGTCTATCTATCTATCTATCTAGAACTAAGTATTATTCTGTTAAGGCCAAATATGTATAAATGATGGCTATACCAAAATTATCCTGCTTCTAAAAATACTTTAGACATTGTCTAAATAATCAACAGATACTGTAGATTACAGTGTTCATCGAGTTAAATATATTTAATTTAAATTATAGATTAAGATTTTTTTTCTAATCTCTCCAGGTAAACTCTACCTAAATTCAATGTTTGTTGAAGATAGGACTAATGCTATCAGTTTTTTTTTTACATATAACTTCTTGACTTCAAAATCTATACATAAATACTGTAGCCAGAATAATATAAACAATATTTTTAATATAAAATGTATAATACTATAAACCCAATTTAAATATCTCGATGAACCACCATCTACTATTATGAAATAAAAATATGTTTATACTGTGCCATAATCAGTGTTATACAATTTAAAAATGCTAACAATATATATATATACACATTCTATTTTAGTGAGGATAGGGAGGTGTGGAGAAAGTTAGTGAGGATGAATTAAGTACAGAGTAGTTTTTTAGTTACAGGCACAGTTTCTTGCCTACCTCTTTAAAGGAACGACTTAATTAGGTATGTATGTATGTATGTATGTATTTATTAACTTTTAAAAATATTTTCTTAATGTCGGTTGTTTACTATACCTAGCTAGCCGAGTGGACTAGGAATACAATATGCTTGTTTATATATAGATTAACATCACGTTCTGTCTTTACACTTGTTTGCAAATAAATCTTCACATAATATAGAGTATAACTAACGTTTTTAAGGAAGCATTCAGACTTTAACAATCATAATATTTAAGCTTATCCTCTCATGGCAGTTTGGGTTACAGAAAACTTTATTATTTAATTTAAGTTACTAAAATGACCATTTAAATACGCGAGCAATAAAATATACTGAACTAGGTTAAAATAGATTTTAAAATAAAAACTGGTATTTCATGGATTTCTTGGACGCAAATGTACTAAAAGATGACACTACTATAATATTCAGGAACTTTTACCTGCACACCCAACCAAATAATTAATTAAAGTTGGAAAATACATCTTGATTAGCAAATTGCAACAAACGTGAAACTATCTTCAGTATTTCGTGGAGTGTGTATTTCACTTTATAATTAGAGATTAAGCCTGTCTTGTTTGATGAAGTCAAATGACAAAGAGGAGGATGGGCGGGTGTCTAAATGTAAAGGAGAGAAAGGAAAAAGAGGAAATGTGGTGTCAGCGGTGGGATTTCGTTACTCCCTCAGTAGCGCTAAGAAAACCTGAGAAGTGACATAGGAATACAGTCTGTCAAACAAATCCACGGCAGGCAGGCAAGCCACACAGGGGTGTATGGGATGGAATACTTGATTGAAGTGTATCACAGGAGGGGAGATCACGATATTGGAACAGGTAGAGGTTCAAGTGGCTTCAACATGGGGACTGACAAGAGGCGGTATGCCGTTTCCGATATATCGATTTACAACAAAGGTCCTACAACAAGCTTTCACTAAATTCACGTGTTTTTTTTTTACCCTCAACTTTGATACGCGATACGTTTGATATGATTCAACCAAGTAGCGGGGGAGAGGGAGGATGCGCAGGGGGTTACAATGTATTTTGAGGTTCGTGAACTTTTAGCTACACCACTTTGCCCTGTACTTCTGTAAATCTGGCATCAATATTAAATAATTATTAAATAAATGGTACAATGCACCGCACAGACTTTCTACCACTTTTATTTTAAAATAGATATTTACTAAAAATTCGTAAGATTTGTAAAATGTATAGTGCTGTAGAAATACTACACTAAAGATCACAAATGGAATAATAGACAGTTACTTACCTACTCACTCTATGGCATTAGGAACTAGGAGAAATGTTTCAAAAAAATTGAGTAAAGAGAAATATTTTTGTCACCAAAGAGCATAAGAATCAAATTCATTTTCAAAGACCCGAATTAAAAAGTAAAGTATATATCTATATATTTGCTTTTAGTTCAGAAACCATTGATTTTATTAAAAAATATATCTGATAAAATATTTTGATCTTTAATAGAACTACAACAAAGCGACGATAAGTTACTTTGTATCCCAATTAGTTATGGAGAAACAATCAAATTTGGAAAATTTCCTCACTTATGTAAAGTATCATCAAAGTCATTTTCACATAAAAATGAGAACTACCATCCTGTTTATAGTGATAAACAGTGTCTAGATATAAAATTTATTCAAAATTGTTCAAACAAATTTTGAGAAAATTGATTTTTTCTCCTTTTGCCCTTCAGTAAACTACACTTAAATTTAGGGTTAGAAATCTAATTCCAAAAACCCTTAATAGGGACGTTATTAAAACCTAGATACCAAGTCCTAGCCCAATCGGTAAAATCGTTACAGCTCTAGCCAAAGGTACAGACAGATGGATAGACATACAAACGGAATTACGAAAATTACTTTTTTGGTTTCAGGAGGTTATGAAATGTCGACATTTATCAAAATCTTGTGTTTTATTTTTTTGACAATCACAATACTTTCTCTCCGGGGTGTCGAGGGAAAGTAAATATGAGTAAATTATTTGTGTGAATGGGTGAATCTTAATTCAACGTAATAAATAAATGAGTTTATCCCATATATCCATATAGGATAGAAAATAATAATAATAACAATATTTTTTATTGAATGTAGTGTACATTTATATTATATATATAAAAATAAGTTTGTCCCTTTACACAAGTATTCATCCTCCAAGGGATGTTTAAAACTAATCAGATACTTTTAACAATCATAAAATTGGAATCCTGAAACTAAGGGTATTTTACTGATGAGTGATCTATTGAATACAAAATTTTTCAAAAATCACTAACGATTTAGTTTAAAATGCATATCTGAGGATTGTAAGATTTGACCAATAACACTGTGTACTTATTTTTATGAGTTTGTATTTAAGTTATGGTGCCTAAACATGAAATCATTAAATACTAGATACTAAAAGTCAGCTAAATATATATTTTTTTTAGTGGAAGGGGGGGGGGGGGGGGGTGGGGGGGGGGGGTA